>CANIUD010000210.1:0-150000 GCA_947470075.1 Closterium sp. Yama58-4
GGAAGGGGAGAGGAGGGCGAAGGGGAGAGAGGAGGGCAGGGGGGATAAGGAGGACAGGTGAGAGGGGAGAGAGGAGGCCAAGGGAGAGAGAGGAGCAGCATGTGTGGAGGCAGGGCGAGTGGAGAACCCACGCCTGCCTGAATCCCCGCCCATGCCCTATACCCTGCATGGCGCCCCGCTGCCCTGCTGCCGCCTGCACAATACCCAGCCCAGCACGCAGGGGATAGGCGCGACGAATGAGTGGGAAAGAAGGAGAGGCAAAGAAATACAGTGAGAAAAATGGCACCCGGAGGGAGGAAGAAGGGATCGGAGGGGAATGAGACCTCTGGGAGGGGTAGTGCATTGTGAGGGAGTGCGAAGGTGCGCTGTGAAGGAGAGTCTGGGGAGGTGCGACCTGTAAGGGGATTTGCGACCTGGGTGGAAGGGGAGGTGCGACTTGGGGAAACCTTACCGTGCGGAGCCACTGCTCCACTCCGTCTCTGCTTCCCAGCCCTGCAAAGTCACGGTCCTCGCCCACTTCAAGTGCTCCCATCTCCCTCAGTAACTGATAGCTGATGGGATGGGAGGAAAGGTGGAGGTGGAGGGGTTGGGGAGTAAGGCGGATAAGAAGTTAGCGGCGGCGCCTGGGGAAACCTTACTGTGCTAGGTCGGTCTAAGTGGGGACGCCCCCACGTCCTGGGGGGAAGGGAGGTGCGACAAGGGGGAAAGGGAGGTATGACCTGGGGGAAAGGGAGGTATGAGGACAGGGGGGGGAGAGGAGGACTTGGGGGAGAGAGGAGGACAGGGGGGGGAGAGGAGGGCAAGGGGGGGAGAGCCGAGAGGCCTCTTGGAATCGGCGAGGCGGCGATGAGGTGGCGAGGGGGGTAACGGCGGTAGTGACACGGACAGGATGGGAGGCAATGAGTCCGCGACTTTGGCGAGGAGGCGAGAGGGTGAGGAGGATGCGCACTTGAGGTGGCGTGGCGCGTAGGGAGCGACGTTCGCGATACGGCGAGGTGGCAGCGAGGCTGCAGCGTGACGAATGGGCTGCTCACGTGGCGTTGCGACGGGCAGGCGGGATGCGGCGAGGATGCCGAAGTGTGGCGAAGATTTCGCGACGTAGCTGCGACTTAGAAGCAATGTTGCAAAGAGTGAGAGGCGACGCTACCGCCCTTCTTCCTCTCATTCCGCTCTAACCCTACTCTTGTTCCGCCCATCCCTAATCTCATTCCGGCCATCCCTACTGTCATTCCGCCCTTCTTACTCTCATTCCGCCCATCCTACTCTCTTTCCGCCCTACCCACTGTCATTCCGCCCTTCTTCCTCTCATTCCGCCGTTCATCCTCTCATTCCGCCCTTATTCCGCTCATTCCGACCTTCTTCCTCTCAGTCCGTTGGTCTTTCTCTCGTTCCGCCCTTCTTCTTCTTATTCCGCCGTTCTTCCTACCGTTCCGCCCTTCACGCACTAATTTCGACTTTCCAACTCGCAGACAACTCTGTCTAAATTCATGCCGCCCATTCCTACTCACACCACGCCCACTCTCATTCCGCCCGTCGTAATCTCAATTAGCCATTCCGGTATCTCTTTCCGCGCTTCTCGCCTTTCAACAGAGCTGTCTATTCGAGTCGGGGAATGCAGGTGCGACCCTTGTTTCTGTTCCGGCGTTCCTACGGCTCAGCGACGGGAGCATGGTTGCTCGGCGTGGGCACTCAGTTGCTGACATACATCAACGTGCGATGTGCCTGCGAGGACGTGGTGGATCGCACTTATCTCAATCATGGTCAAACCTGTCTCCCCTGGCTCGTTTTCCATCCAACCCAAACCACCCTGGTTTGTTTTGGCCTCGGTTGTTTGGGAGTTCGCTGTGCTTTTTTCACCTACTCGTCAAAGTATTTCGTTATTCGTCACCCAATCACAGACGGGCAAACCCAACCGAGTGTTAAACACTAGTAAATATGAGACGCGAGCTTTAACCATCGTCAGGAGCGTTGAGATACACCACGATGTCACAGACGGGATACTGTAGAAATGCACAACGCTCGCGTTAGGATATACCGCCATTAGCTGTCGTATGGCGTGAACAAGGGCAGCTCGCGCGCGAATCGAGTCCTCCACGTCAACATCCAGCGCGATTCCTTCCCAAAACCCGATATACTGGTACCCGCGTTGCACTCTCAACGAGGTCTTTCAGAAAAAACGGGTACACTTTCATCAGAGTTGCAGAGATTCTTAGCCTGAAAATTAAGCTGCTCAGTCTGAAAGGGAGTGTCATGGTACCTCTCCCAACTGTTTTGGGGGCCCTGACTTGTACCCTCACTTTAATCAGGCGGGGTTTGGGCAGTTCATGCAGACATTTTCGTTTGATGAACATTAGTGTCTTCATGTGAGAACAAGTTTCACCTAACACAGCCGTATAAGCGCAGGTGAAAAAAAAAAACAAGCAAACAAAGAAAGTCTAGCCACCAGATGGATTGGAAAGAGAAATGGTGCTTGTAAACAGGCGAATACAGGCGAATACAGGCGAATACAAACTCTCAAGGGGATCGCACTAAGATACTAGTTGGTGGTCTGGAGTCAGGGGGGCCACGTGAAAACCTCAGCACGAGAAGACATCAAGGTAGAATGAGAGTTCCCACGGGCTCGCCACTGAGTGCACGCACAATGTTGCCCGGTACAGTGAGGTTGAACACTACCACTGTGTAGCGGGAGGGCAATGGAGAGAGGGGGAGAGGGGGAAGGAGGGGGAGAGGAGAGAGGGGGAAAGGGGGAGAGGGGGAGAGGGGAAAAAGGGGAGAGGAGGACAGGGGGGGAAAAGGGAGAGGGGAAGAGTGAAAAAAATGGGAGAGGGGGACAAGGGGGAAAAAGGAGAGGGCGAGAGGGGGGGGGACAAGGGGAGAGGGGGAGATTGGAGACTATGACGCTCACCCGGCAGTCCATTCCATTCTCATGGCACTGAGATTGATTGACACCCCACAGTTGGGAATCTGATCTAATCCCATGCGGGAGAAAAGCATTGGCCCGAATTCCAGTCCCTTTGCATGGCAGTGCATGTGACTCTCACAGAGCAGTCCATTCTCGTGGCACAAGGGGATGGCATGGCATGGCATGGCTGTGGTGCCCTGCCCATGACGTGCAGCAGCTGCCGCAGCTTCTCCAGAGGGCAAGGCATTGACTCCATACCTAGTCTACTTGCATGACAGCGCGTGTTAGCCTCACCTACCTGGTAGCCGATTCTCATGGCACAGCGTGATGGCAGTGGTGTCCAGTCCATGACACGCAGCTGCTGCAGCGTGACGTCGCGGTGGGAGAGCACAGCATTCACCGGTGCTGGTATGCTGCCCCATACGCAGTCCCATTGCGTGACTCTCCTGGTAACCGATTCTCGTGACACAGCGTGATGGCATGGCAGTGGTGTCCAGTCCATGATGCGCAGCTGCAGCAGCGAGCAAAGCATTGACCCCGCCCGCACGTCCAGCCTAACTGCACGGGCGGGCGGGCACATGACTCTCCCTCACCTGGCAGGCCATTCTCATGGCACAGCGTGATGGCAGTGGTGTCCATGACGCGCAGCTGCTGCAGTGTGACGTCGCGGTGGGAGAGCAGTGGCAGCAGGCGCGCGTGCTCATTGCTGCGCGGGTCGGAGTCGTAGACGCCGTCCACATTGGTGGCCTTCAGCACCACCTCTGCATCGACTGGGGATGGGGGGAAAAGCGGGGGGAGAGTGGAATGAGAGGGGAGAGAGAGGGGAGAGAGGGGAGAGAGGGGAGAGAGGGGAGAGAGGGGAGAGAGAATGTGATGGTTGTGTTGTGGGAGGGGAAGGGGGGAAGCAAGGAGCGGTAAGTTGAAGAGGAAAGAGAGTCGTACACTCCGTCCACGTTCGTGGGGACGGGTGGTTTCTGCGCTGCGCGGGTCCGAGTCATACACTCCGTCCACGTTGGTGTCGTTTTTGAGGCGCCTCAAAAACGACCTCGGGTCCGAGTCATACACTCCGTCCACGTTGGTGGCCTTGAGCACCACCTCCGCGTCGACTGGCGAGGAAGCCATGGGGGAGGAGGTGAAGGAGAGGAGGAGGGGAGGGAGGGGCGGGGCGGGGCGGGGGGGGGGGGGGGTGAACGGCGTGAACCAATCAATCACACATGACCACTTTCACTTGTTCCCCCAGACCAAACCAACCTCCCCTCTGCACGTACTCTCAGCGGCCCTGAGTGCAGCAGCAGTGTCGGTCGTAAAGAAAGGGTTGCCGGTGTCAGCGGTAAAGATGACAATGCGCCCCTTCTCCAGGTGGCGCACGGCGCGGCGGCGGATGTAGGGCTCCGCCAACTCGCTCATACGGTGCAGACTACTTCACTTATCCATAAGAAAGAAGGGGTTGCGGGTGCTCCTTGTTTCACAGCCCAACCATCCCTGATCCCTCTTCCCCAAAGCACCACGAAAAGAGCTCACTCTCAGCCGCTCGGAGCGCAGCAGCAGTGTCGGTCGTAAAGAAAGGGTTGCCAGTCCCAGCAGCAAATATAACCACGCGGCCCTTCTCAAGGTGGCGCACGGCACGGCGGCGGATGTAGGGCTCCGCCACCTCACTCATGCGGAAGGCCGTCTGCACGCGCGTGGCCACGCCCTCGCTCTCCAACGACGCCTGCAGGAATATGCCATTCATCACCGTTGCTAGCATGCTGGGGTGGAATGGGCGGGGATGATGGGGGAAATGGGAAGGGGGGGAAAATGGGTGGGGAGAGCGCACATGGGTGGGTATCTCCTCGCTCTCCAACGACACCTGCAGGAATATGCCGTTCATCACCGTTGCTAGCATGCTGTGGGGGAAACGGGCGCGGGGGATTGGTGGGGAATGGAAGGGTGGGGTGAACGAGAAGGGGGGGGGGGGGGGGGGGTGGAAGCACTCGCATGGATGGGTATGCCCTAGCTCTCCAACGACGCCTGCTGCCGTTCATCACCGTTGCTAGCATGCTGTGGGGGAAAGGGGGAAGTGGGGGTCGGGCGGGTTGAGAGGGGAAGTGTGAAGAGGAGAAGGTGCGGTGCACACAGGAGAGTCTGCCCTGCCCTCACACTCCATCTGGCTTCTCCTCAACTCCAGTCGCAATGTTAACACCAAGAAAAGAACGTTACAACATGTCCGCATCCAACCCGACCCGACTAGACCTCGTCCCTTCTAGCAGCCCTATCGCTCATTCATTCACCTACCCACCTCCTCACCCATCCGCCCACCCACCTGCCCGCCCGCCCACCCGCCAGCCCACCCGCCCACCCACCCGCCCACCCGCCCACCCACCCACAATATGTGGTCGTTTCTGGATACGGGATAGCCCGCCCACACACCCACACACCCACACACCCACACACCCACACCGCCGATGTGGTCCGCCGATGCTCTGTCGAGCCCACTGACCCCCGACCACTTGGCCCCTCTGAAGAAGTTGCCCCCTCCCACCACCACCGCCACCTGCAAGGGAGGGCGGGGGAGGGAGGGAGGGAGGGAGGGAGGGAGGGAGGGAGGGAGGGAGGGAGGGAGGGAGGGAGGGAGGGAGGGAGGGAGGGAGGGGAGGGAGGGAGGGAGGGAGGGAGGGAGGGAGGGAGGGAGGGGAGGGAGGGAGGGAGGGAGGGAGGGAGGGAGGGAGGGAGGGAGGGAGGGAGGGAGGGAGGGAGGGAGGGAGGGAGGGAGGGAGGGAGGGAGGGAGGGAAGGATGGAGAGGTGGTAGGGATGGCAGGGTCAGATGTCAAATTGCAACCAGGGGGGTGGAGGAGAGCAATGTGAAGCATAGGATGGTGTGGCGTGGGCTATTGACCATGGAGAATGGTCCATGATTGAGGTGTGCGGTGGGGAAAGGGGGGGTGTGGCACTGTCGAGACAGCGGGAGATGAAGCACTGTCAAGACAGCGGGGGGGGGGGGGGAGGGGGAGGGGTGGTGGCGGCATATAGCACTGTTGCCGTGCGTTGCGGGCAGCTTTCCCCTCTCCCTTTTCTCCCTCTGCTCTGCCCCTTCCCATCTCCCCCCCTCCCCCCCCCCCCCCCCCCGCTCTCCGCTCCTCTTCCTCCCCCATTCCCCATCCCTCCTCCTCACCTGCACGCCTCTGCGGCTGATGTCAGCCACTTCCCGCGCAATGCTGGCTAGAATCTGCCACGACAGGGCAGCGGGAGGGACATGCAGGGCGCGTGGGGAGGAGGGAGAGAGGGAGGTTGGGAGGGGATGGGGAGAGGGGGGGGAAGGGGCGGAAGGAGCAGCAGTCATTTTTGGAGGCGTCTAGAAAACATATCCCGAGCAATGCTGGTGTGGTGAGACTCTGTGATGAGTCACAGGTCACACGGAGGGCAGGCAGGGGTGGTGCGGATGCCAAAAGAGAATCTAAAAACCAAATGCGATGCTGGCGAAAAGATGGGATGCGACAGTTGGCGGGGGGAGGGGGTTGGGAGGGAGACGGGGGTCGCGGGAAGGAGTTAGGAGAGGGGGCGCGGATGGGAGGGGAGGTGAGAGAATGCGGACGAAACACGTTGCTGGCAAAAAGATGAACTTAAGGGTCAAATGGGACCCCATCCCAATCCATCCACCCATCCCCATCCCCATCCCCACCCACCCCCGATTCCCATCCCCACCATCCCCACCATCCCCACCATCCCCACCACCCCCACCACCCCACCATCCCCACCATCCCCACCATCCCCACCACCCCACCTGGGCATCGATGTTGGAGGAGCCATCGCCTGCCAGCGCCTCGCCACTGACTTTCAGCAGCACCCTGCGCCACCGTGGTCGTGGCGCTGCTGCCGCCCCGTCAGCCTCTCTGCCTTCCCTCTCGCGAACTGCTGCTGCTGCTGCTGCTGCTGCTCCTTGTGCCGCGGATGCTGCCGCTGCTGTGGCTGCTGCTGCGTCCCATGCAGCCGCTGCTGTTTTCTGAACCTCATGCTCAGTGTGGGTTGCCGAGTGCTGCTGAAGCGGCTGGTGGTGGTGCTGGGAGTGTGTTTGCGCATGAGACTGTGAGAGTGAGTGTGAGGGAGTGGGTGAGGGTGAGGGTGAGGGTGAGGGTGAGGGTGAGGGTGAGGGTGATTGTGAGTGTATCACTGGGATGCCATAACCATTGGAATAGCAATCACTCGGGTGAGATCCGGAACTGAGCTCCGCACACTCCTCCTCCTCCCTCGCCACGTCTGATGCTGCTGGTTATCATGGGCATGAGCATGAGCATGTGATGAAAGCCGGTGGTGATGGGAATGACAGGAACGACGGCGCTGCTGGTGCGGGTGGTGGTGGTGGTGGTGATTCGGAACGAGGTGCTTGTTCCGTCTGCCCAAGTAGCTGTGTCTTCCCCTCGCACCGTGCCATGCTGTAGGGTTGAGACTGTGCGGGGCTACACCAGAGAAGGCGCGACCTGTGCTGCCAAGCCTGCTGCTGCTGCTGCTGGTAGTGCTGCTGGTGCTGCTGCTGAGGGATGGTCGGCGAGAGGCGGTTTTGGGGGTTGTGTTAGAGCTATCGACACTGGTGGTGGTGGTGGTGTTGGTGGTGGTGCGAAAGGAGGAGAGAGTGAAGGTGGAGTGGGATGATGAGGTGCATGTGGACAGCTGCCCATGCCTGCATGCGCACGCGCACGCATACGCGCACTCACGCACACGCACACACACACACGCACACACACACGCACACGTACACTCACACATACGGGCGCACACGCACGCACGCACGCACGCACACGCGCACACGCGCACGCTCGCATATGCACATGTGCACACATGCACGTACAAACATGGGGCACAGGGTTGAGATTTAAGGGTTTAAGAGTTACGGCAAACACAAAAGTGCGACAGCCTTAACTGAATAGACAGGCCGGCCAGAAGAAAAACATTTGAACTTCAAAACGTGGTCGCTGCCCTTATCCAAATTCTCTTTTCCCAGCCTTTCTGATTTGATTAACCCCCCCTTCCCCTTTCCCCTATTCCCTAGTCTACATTCCTCTTCCCCACATTCCCCTTACCCCCATTCTACAACTCCTCACTCTCCATCCCCCCCCCCCCCCCCCCCCCCCCTGCGCGCACCTGCCCGCGGACAGCCGGAAATCTGCACCCTCCGCGGAAGAAACAAGTCCCGCCCGCAGAGTCTGCGCAGCCGCCGAACAACCGCTGCGACGCGAGACGCCGTCTCCGCGCGTGCCGAAATGGCGGGGGGACCAGCGGCAGGCCCGAAATTGCTGGGACTGGCGGAAGCTGGCGGTAAGTGGCGGAGATTCCGCGAGTATTG
Organism: Closterium sp. Yama58-4; assembly: GCA_947470075.1. Classification (NCBI taxonomy): domain Eukaryota; kingdom Viridiplantae; phylum Streptophyta; class Zygnematophyceae; order Desmidiales; family Closteriaceae; genus Closterium; species Closterium sp. Yama58-4. The sequence continues at coordinate 8,221 of CANIUD010000210.1, forward strand.
CGCGGCAGAGGGGATGAACGCTGGCGCAGACGCCATGGGCTAGTAGGCGCGCGGGATGAAAGCCGGCGCGTGGAGAGGAAACTGCGCGAAGAAAGGAGAAACACTAGCCCAGTAAATTGCTTAACTACGCCTGGCGCCTTGAACGCGGCGATAAAAAAATAACTGTTTTCTTCTACTAGTTGCTTAATGATAGGCGCGGGATGATGAGGCAAGCGAATCGGTAGAAATGCTGGTGAAGTTCTGCCGCATGTGCCGCTGCTGGCATGTGTCGTCTGCCGTTGTGACGGACTGGGAAAGAGGACAGCAAGAAACGAGCTTGGAAGAGGACAAATGAGAATTCTCGATTTCCCCTGTGCCCCTCTGGGGGGGTTTTGACCGCCCTGTCCTGTCGGCATGGTGTAGCAACCTACTTGCGAAGAACAGACGGCGTTCGCTAAGGTTACCCTGCGGTAAGTAACAGGTACGGGTTCGTTATAGAGAACCAACACATGAAACAAATTTCGCAAATGCTGTTGGATGGTCAAATTGGGGTAGATGGATCTGACCAGATAGTCAGACGGTTCAAGGCCTGAAAATGATGAATCTGGCGGGGAAGTATCTTGCTGTTGGCCATTTAAAGAACCTGAATGCACTTTGTGATAACTATTCAGTTGGAGTGCATGTATAGCTCATTGTTGCACTTGCGTGCCAAGCCAAGCCAAGCATGTGTCTGCTTCACATCCCTGTGAGAGTAACCCCTATAGTGGAAATGGATGTTTACATGTTTCACAACATTCTAAGCAGGTGCTGCTGTCTCTGAAGGAAACTAAGATACGGAAAGACAGGGAAGATGATAACACCATAGCTTGGCATGAAAGAACACCATAGCTTTAAAGTACTACAGCGCATCACATCACATATCCCGCCATCCCTATCAGTCCCTCCTCCGCCTCTTCCCCGTCCTCCTCCACGACAACCCACCCCGATTGAGCCCTGAGCCCTACTGCTGACCCTCCAATGGAGAGGACCTGACGTCACTCTGGTGACCACTGAGCACCCAACAGGGTCTTCTGATAAGTTGGGGAGAGGTTTCAACATTCATTCAACCTCCTCGTGCTTTGGCACCAAGGACAGCCTTTGACCAGAGAGCCTAGTAAGCTCTCAGGTCATTCACGTGAGGGGCTGCTCGAAGCTCCTAGCTTCACTGATCGCATGCCTGGGGGGTTACAGCCTACAGCAGCGGGTTGGCCTGGTAGTCAGGCGGGGTACTGGCCTGGGTGAACAGCAGCATGGCTCAACTGCACGGCTGAGCAGCACAGGACTGAATGCCGCTTCCCTTGCTGGATATTTCGGAGGAGCAGTAATGGCGCATGACCTCCCACTGCTATGCTCCTCATTCTGCCCCTCCACGTGCACCACCTCCCTGGTCCTCTTCACCATCCTCTTCCTCCTTGACCTCTTCCTCTTCCTCCTCATCTTTCCCTCCTAATCCTTGTCCTCTTCCTCCTCCTCATCCTTGTCCTCCTCCTCCCCCTCTCCTCTTTGTCCTCCTAGTCCTCGTTCTCATTCCTCCTCTTCCTCCTCCTCCTCCTCCTCCTCCTCACTACTTTCCACATGCTCCTCTTCCTCCTGTCCCCTCCTCCTCACCTCTACCAGCCCCTCTTCATCCACCAGGTCCTGGAGAATCAAATCCACATCTGCTTTCCGGCAGCACGCGGCAATGCGCACCCGTGCCACCAAGCCATTGCGCGGCACGCACAGCTGGGCGAGGGAGAAGGGCAGAGTGCGAACGCCCCTGCAGCTATCCACATCAAGCTCGACTAGCCGAGGGGTAGAACCGATGGCTTCAGGCAGGCATGTGAGGCCCGAGCAGCAGCGGATGAATAGCCGCTGCAGGGACGGGCAGTGCGTGAGGCTGGCGGGCAGCTGTGAGATTCTCGGGCAGTAGCTGATGCTGAGCTGTTGGAGATTCTGTAAGGAGCTGAAGTTTTCAGGCAGAGAGGAGAGAGAGCCGCAGCTGCTGATTTCAAGAGTGTGCAGAGTGGGAAGCAGTGGAAAGGACTCAGGGAGCAGTTGAAGTGAGTCACAACCATGTAGTCTCAGTGATTGAAGCTTTTGCAAGTGCCCAATGGACTCGGGTAGACTCTGTAGATCACTTAAGTTGCACAGATACAGCGCTTCAACTGCTGAGAGCTGCCCGATATTCTCGGGCAGAGAACGAATCTGGCTGCAGCCCGTGATTCGCAGGCATTCTAGGAGGGAAAGCTGGGGCAGGGAGGCGGGCAGACTAATGAGCGCACTGCAATCACTGACCATCAGCCTTCTCAGACTGGTCAAATTTCCCAAGTCTTCGGGCAGCTGAAAAAAACATTCGCTGAGGTCTAACAGCTGGAGGGAGGATAGCTGGGTGAAGGATGCGGGTAGGGCGTCAAGAGCATGGCAGGAACAAATGTTTAGCGAGCGTAGGCTGCGCAGCTGCCCAAAATTATCGGGCAGCCTGGAAAGGTTTGGCAGGGCGAGGTCGAGGGTGTTTAGGGCAGAACACCGGCAGAATGAATTGGGGAGAGTGACTAGATCCTCGCACCCCATGGCACAGAAATGAGATAGTTTCAAGAGCTGCCCGAGTGTATTGGGCAGGGCGGATAAAGCGGTGCACTCCACCAGCTCCAGGTCCCGTAAGTTGCTGAGGCTGCCCAAAGCTTCGGGCAGCGATTCAAGATTATCTGTTTCTAAATACAGGGATTCTAGAGCGTGAAGCGCGCCAATTTCGTCAGGTAAGTGAGAAAGGGTGCCTGACGAAATGCTAAGAGAAACCAGCCCAGTTACATTCGAGATGCTTCCTGGAAACGCGGTGACCGTGCGCGGACAGTTTAGATCGAGTTTTGTCAAGCGCGTGCAACGCGAAAAGAGCGTATCGAGACCTTCGTTCGTGTACGAACCGTACGGCGACAGAGTCAGATCCGCAAGCGCGGGACACGCGCGCGCGATCGCCGCTAAAAGCGAGTCTGTGAGGGAAGCCGGAGGGTCCACGGCGACGTGAAGCAAGGCGAGATTCGGCATGCGAGCGACGGACCGCGCGAGATCCGACGCGGGAATCGCGCGACGCTGCGTGAGGTCGATGGACGGCACGGCGAGATACGCGAGGCGCAGCCAGCGGGAAGATACGAGCGCGAGGGAGAACGGGCAGACGGGGTCGGGGGACGAGGAGATGGCCGAGGCGGCGGAGAAGGCGGCGGAGAGGGCGGCGGAGGCAGCAGCGGAGGAGGCGGCGGAGGAAACGGCGGAGGCGGCGGTGGAGGAGGCGACGGGAGAGGCGGCGGATGACGCGGCGGGGGAGGCGGAGGAAGGTGACGATGCGGTGGTGGAAGGGTCCTGCTGGTTGTCGGCAGGAGCGGCGGGTGATGCGGGGGGTCCTTGCATGGCGTGGCGGAATATCAGGACGAGTAGATCATCTGGGAAATTCTCGAACGGGTCACTAGCGGTAGTAGTGGTTTCAGTGATCGTTTGGATCAGGTCGTGTGGGGGATTGAAAGCCGCCATCTTTGAGTGTACGACGACGGTAGAAAGTTGCTTTCGAGATTGAGGGTGAGAGTGAGAGCTGAGCAACGGTGCAACGCAATTTACGCGCGGAAATGGTACTCGAGCGGCCGGGGCAGGACAGGAGAAAGCGAGATGACGAGCAACCCGGAGGGTGCATTGCGATGCAGCGTGAAACGTGGTCTCGAGGGCAACGAGCCAAGGAGGATTCAAGAGGGAGGCGGAAGGAATGTGATTTGCGGGGAGGGAGTGAACTAGGGCTTGATTGCGGGTTGTCGGAAGAAGCGCTGAATTCAATCGGCACGGTTCAGTCTGGTGGAGTTCGGAGCGAGCAGAGGGAACCGTTTGTATAGAATGTGGAACCCTACTGAACCACACCAGACCACCAGCAGACAAGCAGGCAGCTTCGAGGGCATTCCCAAGGCCCAGAGAATTGTGACCCCTCCCAAACCAACCACTGACGAGCACAGCAAATTGACATGATTGGCGGAGAATAACGACCCCACACATGGCAGTGCACCTCCAGAGCAACATATCACAATCTTAGGGCGTGTTACATTGATATTGGTCCGTGCAGGCATCTAATGGGAGGAAAAATCTCACTCTAAACGAATGAAATGATTAGAGCAGCCTCACTGGGAACTATACACCCATAGCAAAACACAACACAAATCAGCCAACATCACGGTTTCTTGCATCAACTTCTAAACCTCTCCCATGCAGAAGCCACTCTATCCGAAATCAGGTTGAGATCTACCCCTCTGCAGCCTGTGCTCATGTGGAATATCGTCAACTCCCTTGCCCTGCTTTGCTGCTTCCCCCCTGCCCCCTTGCAGGCATTGACACCTGCTGAGTTGGTGCCTGAGTTAGGATGCGACTGAGAAAAGCCGACTTGGATTAGCCCCTGAGGCGCAGAGAGAGAGAGAGAGAGGATGGAAGGCATGCACCGTGGAGAGGAGGAAGGGAGAGTGAAAGAGTAGAGATAGAGAGGAAGATGAGCAGACAATGCTGGGGTTGAGAGCCTTAGGCCAGGTCAAAGCAGGCAAGTGGAGCAACTGAGTTGGGCACAACAAGTGTTCAGATTCGAGAATTCTAAAAAATCACTCAGATTCTACTGGAAAGACAGCATGTTATTGAGCAGGGCGAGACAAAGCAATACGAGTGCAGACTCACTCACCCCACCCATCAGAACATGCTGCGAGGAAACAAACACCATTCCATCATGGGATACAACTGGATGACAAACAAGACCACCCCATTGGACCCTCATGGGTATCACCTTAAAGCAATCACCTCGAATCACCTCAGACTTATCACCTCAAAACAAGCACGGACCTCGAAGGAAGCAAGGAAGGCTTGCAGGCGCATGAGGGCAGAGCGGAAGGGAGGCGGCAAGGAGGGTGCACGGGTGATGGCGAGCAGAGCCGCCTCGTCCATGTGCAGCAGGCGCGCTATCTCCTGGTGAGCGAGTGGGAGGCGGCAAGAAAGGCACAACGGGGAAGAGAAAGACTTTTGAGTCGACTCAAAGTCACCTCGGCACAACGGGGAAGAGAAAAAGGGGCGGGAAACTTTGAGCGCCTCAAGAAGCAGAGCCGCCTCGTCCATATGCAGCAGGCGCGCTATCTCCTGGTGGAGGCCACGGTCAGGAAGACACGGGGAAGTGGGTGGGAAGGGGAAATAGGGGTGGAAAGAGAGGGGGTGATTCATGAGGCGGCTGAAGAAGCAGAGCCGCCTCGTCCATGTGCAACAGCTGCGCTATCTGCTGGTGGAGGCCATGGTCGGAATAACACAGGGGAGAATAGGAAGGGGCAGGGGATGAAGGGAGAGAAAACGAGAGGGTACGGGGTAGAGACGGCGAGAGGGTGATGGCGAGCAGAGCCGCCTCGTCCATGTGCAGCAGCCGCGCTATCTCCTGGTTGGGGCCGTGGGTGGGGGGAGGAGAAGGAAGGTAGTGGATGTTTTTTTTTTTTTTTTTTGGTGTTAAAGCGCCTCGCAAAGAAGCAAGGGCTTGTCCATGCACACTCAAGGGTCTGGAGGCTGTGGTGCGTGTACAGCTTACAATTTACAGTGTGCAGTGTATAGCCTTACAGCTGGCAAGGAGTAGCGCGTGTGGTGTGGGATGTGCTGTGTGCTATGTGCGGTGTAAAGAAAGTCGGAAAAAAAAAAAAGCTGCTTATTGTACACAGCAGAGTTCACAGTCACTGGACTCACAGCAGTGTGCACAGCAGCGGGCATGAGCGAGCAGCCATCATCGACATACACCACCAGGCGAACCACACCGGGCGTGCGATAGCTGAACTCCTTCACCCCCACCACCACGCACTGAGGGGAATGGGGGGAGAGGAGGGAGGAGCACAGGAGGGGACTTTGAAGTGACTCTTGATCTGTCTCTGAAGTCATCCCACACCACACCAGGCACACCACACCAGGCGTGCGGTAGCTGAACTCCTTCACTCCCACCACCACGCACTGGTGGGGGAGGTGAGGGAGGGGCAGAGGACGGAGGACGGGGGGTTGAGAGGCGTGTGGTGCAGTGTAGTGTGGTCGGAGGCGCCTTGGTTGCAGTTGCTTGCACCCAGCACTTGGTGAATATGGAAAAACGAAGAAAGAACTGAAAGGAACACTAACGAGCAGAAAGAACCTAAGGAACTGCGCAACAGATACCTCAGCCTCACCCAAAAGGAACCACTACAAGCATGTTTTGAGACGTCTCAAAACACCACTACAAGCATGCGTAAGGAAGAGGAATTGGAATGAAAGAGATACGCCATATCCTAGCTTACGCTACCCGCCGCATGAAAGGGATAAGCCGCATACCTTCACTGTGAGCCGCTTGCCACCCTCCCTCTCACTCCCTCCTCCTCTTGTTTCTGCTCCTGTTCCGTCCTCTTCCTCCCCTCCCGTAACAACATCCGCCAAGTAACCAAACACTTCCCCTCCTCCTCCTCCTCCCACCGCTCCTGCCTCGGTTGCAGCTGCTGCGGCTGCTGGTTCTGCTGCTGCTGATGTTGTCGCTCTTGCTCCCACAGCCACTGCTGCTGCTGATGATGGTGGTGGTGGTGCTGCTGAGAATGCACCTGGCGATGCTGCTGCTCCTGCCACTGCTGCTTGTGCTGCTGGTGAAGGTCTGTTCATCATCCCCACAACTGCATGGGCAGCATCCTCATCGTCTGTCAGGTCCACAACCTCCATTCGTTTCACCCCCTCCCCTGCACCACCCACACGCCCTCTACCAACAGCAGCGGGAGCAGCAGCAGCAGCAGCAGCAGGGGGAGCAGCAGTGCGGGCAGCAGGAGGGGGAGTGGAAGTTGGAGCAGCAGCAGTAGGGGGAGTGGAAGTTGGAGCAGCAGCAGTAGGGGGAGAAGGAGAAGGATGGGTTTCCAACTTTTGAGACGTCTCAAAAGCCAACACTCCACCATCACTCCAACGCCTCCACACCGCCTCCTCCTCCTCTTCCATCTCCACCTCCTCATGCCCTCCTCCTCTCCTCTCCCCCCCTTGCTCCCCCCTCTCCTCCCTCCTCACTCGCCCTCCCCCCTGCCTCTCGTCCTCTCCATCCCCCTCCCCATCATCATCCAGAACTATTCGTCGCCCTCTAACCACCCCAGCCCGCCTCCCTACCCCTACCCCTACCCCTACCCCTACCCTCCTCCTCCCTACTCTACCGCCTATTTCCTCGTCCTCCTCTTCCATATCTTCCATCCCTTCTCCCCGTCCCGCTCCTCCCTCCGCTTCCCTGTCCTCTCCTCGCTCTCCTCCCCACCCATCTTCCCTTGCATTCCCCCTTGCCTGCCCATTTCCCAGGTAACCGTTTCCCTGAAATCCGTTCTGCTGTTGCCCAGTCTCCTGGTGCTGATTCTGCGGCGGATGTGACCACTGCTGACGTGGCAAGGAAGGTGACGTGTCACGCCAAGATGGCGCCACGTGTGCGCGGGTCGGCTGGTTGGAGCCGACAGTGGAAGAATGCAGGCCACCAGGTGAAGCAGACGCAACTGCTGCAGCAGAAGCAGCGGCGGCGGTGGCGGCAGCAAAAGTAGGAAACGCAGCTGCTGAAGTGGGATTGCGACTGTGAAATTGACTTTGGTTCGAGCCAGGGGTACCAGCATACGTTGTACCAGCACCAGCAGCAGCAGTGGCAGCAGCAGCGGCAGCAGCACCACCACCACGAGCAGCACCACCGGCAGCAGCAGCACCACCGGCAGCAGCAGCAGTATCAGTGGTAACATCAGGGGCTGTAGCCGAGGCAGCAGGGTCGGGAGGCCATGCCACTTCTTGAGCGAGCATGTGAGTGGTGCTCTCCAAGGTGAGGCGAGAGGACAGACGCCCCCTGGCGAGCATGCATGCAGGGAGGGAGGGAGGGAGGGAGGGAGGGAGGGAGGGAGGGAGGGAGGGAGGGAGGGAGGGAGGGAGGGAGGGAGAGTGAGGGAGTGAGGGAGTGAGGGAGTGAGGGAGGGAAAGAGGGAGAGGAGCAAGGGAGTGAGAGGCACGAGGAGGAAGTCCGTACAGTTTAGTTTTCTGATACAGGCAAAGATTCAGAGAGCAAGAAGAAGACGCAACCCCTGCTCCTCACTCACCACATTTATTTAAGGTACAGCACTGATTTGCGTAGCAGATTACATTTAGGGGTATCCGTGCACACAGATACACTCAGACAGACAGCACGCGAGCTGTGAGGCGCCTCAAAAAAGCAGCAACCTGAGTGAAAGGGCTCATGACACAAAAGCGTCAACACACAAACAGACACACGCCCACACACGCACGTGAACGCGCATGCATGCACAATCTTGCATGCATGCGCGCTGGCACATGCACGCACGCACATGCACGCACGCACATGCACGCACGCACACACGCACGCACCGTGAGAGTGAGTGGGGGCGAGAGGGGCGGGAGAAGTGGTCTGCAATGCGACACCTGGCGGCCTCCAAGTGTGCCACGTGTCCTCCCAGGACTTGCACGAGCTCAGGCAGCAAAAGCAGCAGGCCTCTCCTTACAAGCACGTCTCTTAGAATCACCTGCCTTTATACAACAAGAGAGGGAGAGGGCCAGCCCGTTCAAGAGGAAAAGAAGGAGAGAGAGAGAGAGGGCAAAAGAGGGAGAGGGAAAGTGAACCAAGCACCAGAGTGAGAATGGGAGAGGAGGAAGAGGAGCCGGTATGAGGAGACAACGAGGAATATAGATGGTATGAGGAACCAAACATCTCCTTCCTTCCCCCCCTCCCTCCCTCTCTCACACAGAGCAGAGAGAGAGCAGAGGGGCGCACACCTTGCAGCCGGGGGGCATGGAGGGCGAGAGGGAGGGCACGTGGCGGTACTCCATGCCACACACCGCCTGCACGCCATCTGTCAGCTGCACCTTCAGACACCGCCGCCCCTGCCCCGCCCCCTCCCCCCCTCCCCCTCCGCCTCCCCCTCCGCCTCCCCACTGCTGGTCCTCCCCCGTTCCTCCACTCATCCCTGCTGCTCCACTTCCGTTGCTGTCCCCCATGCCCCGGCCCCGCCCCCTGCCTGCCCCCCTTCCTCCCCCCCTGCCTTCCCCCCCCCGCCCTGCGCCAGCGGCGGAGGGGGAAGGGGGGTAGCGGAACCTGAGGGGCACGGCTATGTCCACCACCTCGTCCACCTGGAGGAGCAAGGGGAGACACGCAGGGCGGGGCGGGGCGGGGCGGGGCAGTGAGCGCAAACAGATGTGGGGAGTGGATGGAAGGACAGGTGAGGGGCACGGATATGTTCGCCACCTCGTCCACCTGGGGGAGCAAGGGGAGACACGCAGGGCGGGACAGGCGCGGGGGGCAGTGCGGGGAGGGCAGGGGGGGAGGGCAGGCGGGAAGGGCAGTCAGATACGGGTACTGATAAGTAAGGTGGTGGGCAGGGCTATGTTTAGTGTAGCATCTCGTCCACGAGGTGACTTTTGAGTCGACTCAAAAGTCACCTCGACTAAGTAAGGTGATGGGCAGGGCTATGTATTGTGTACCACCTCGTCCACCTGGGGGCAACACGCGGGCGACACGCGGGCGACACGCATGGCAGGGCTGTCAAATCCCATCATGATACACGGGGGGAACACTCATGACTGAACACTCGGGGAAATCAGATGCGCGTTCTTGATCAAAACTAACTGCGGGCGCGACTATGATCAAAATCCCGGAACTCTCACTCACCCGTCCCCACTTCCCCCCCCCCCCCTCCGTTCCCACCTGCAGAAGGAAGCTTCCTCGCAGCGTCTGGTCATGCATGGCGTGCACGTTAGCGGGCAAGCAGCCGCTATTGGACGCGACGGCTCTCAGATCCGTTAGTAGCAGTAACGCCATGCATCGGGTTACCACTTCCCGCCACGCCTCCCGCTCCCCCTCGCCTCTCCCCCCGCCGCCGTCGCGCGATAATCCTCCTACTCTTCCTCCTGTGTCAACGGGTAGATTTAGGGACGGGTCTGTAGCGACTATGTGTCGAAGCGCGCCTTCCACCCACGTGGCGCTCGGGAACGCCCCCAGATCGTTCAATTGCGACACGACACGTGGCACCGCTGCCGCCACTGCGTCGGCCATCGGGAGTGGACGAATTATGACCACGAGTCAACCTCACCCTTCGTCAGTAGGCTCTTTTCCGCTCTCGGTTCATTTATCGATTACTGCTGATCCTCTCGTGAGTTTTTACGCCCAGTTTATCGATCCGCTTGTTCGTTCCCAGAATCGAGTACGGCTGTTATGGTGAAAAAACTACGTTCGTTCTCGGAGATTCTTGTACCCGTCTTGCTACAATAGACATTAGCTGATATGAACTGAGTTTCAAATAACCAAGTACTGTCAAAAACGCAATTTATTTCCTCACGCAGCATCCTCAATGGTATAGAGCGTCAACATATCCAGCACACCCCTAAAGTAATACCACATAAAAAACAAACGAAACCAGTGGTTTCATTGCATTGATGGCAATTGCGCTAACTCTAATCCTCTGAAGCATAATTACAGCCCATCCGTTTTGACCAAGGCCCATAAGAGTACCTTACCTCACTCCATGGTCATGGGAAACAAGTGGGGAGTTATGAAACATGTGCTGTGCGGTGCAAGTAGCAGTTGCATTACGCGCTGGAGTGGCATATGGCATGTGGAGAGAGAGAGTGTGTGTGGACATTACTAGATGAACGTGAAGGGAGGAGGATAGGCTGGGTCAGTGCGTGCCAATATTAGTACCGCATTCTTGTGGGTACGAAGCAACGCTTTGGAAATGCAGGCGAGTTTAAACAGTAGGGGGTACAGGGATGGGAAGGGAAGCTGCATGCTGGAGGGTTGGGTGAAATGAGTATTGCGATGCGAGGGAATGGCAGCAGCAGCAGCAGCAGCAGGAGCAGCAGCAGTGGCTGGCGAGGGAGTCAGTCAGTGGGGTGCGGCCAGTTGGAGACAGGCACATGCACAGGCACATGCACAGGCACATGCACAGGCACATGCACAGGCACATGCACAGGCACAGGCACATGCACAGGCACATCAGAGAGCGGCAAAAAGTCTGCCGCACCCCCAGAGACGGTAGAGACGTCTCAAAGTCAGTCGGTGGGGTGCGGCCAGTTGGAGACAGGCACAGGCGCGTCAGTGAGTGGGACGAAGTCTGCAGCGCCGCCGTACTCCGATGGCAGTACGTGCGGGGGAATGACACTCAGCAGCGTCCTTGTCAGATGCCGGTCCTCCACAAAGGTGATCTGTGAGGAAGGGGGTGGGGTGGGGTGGGGGGTGGGGATGGGTGGGGATGGGAGGGGATGGGTGGAGGCTTGTGAGTTGGCTGACAGGAACATGCGGAGGGATGACGCTCAGCAGCGTCCCCGTGAGATGCCGGTCCTCCACAAAGGTGATCTGTGAAGAAGGGGGGTGGGGAGGGGTGGGGAGGGGTGACGAGAGGGGAGGGGGATTGTGAGTTGGATGACAGGCACGTGAAGGGGGAAGACGTCCCAACGAATCAACCCTCAAGTCACACTGCTGAACTCCACAAAGGGTGTCTGTGGGGAGGGGAGAGGGTGGGGAGAGGAGGGGGGGCGTGAAGGGAGTAACAGAATTGGTGCCAGAATGGAGCTCTGCAGGAGGAGGAGGGGGTTTAATGGGATTGCGGGTGCCACTGCATTGCATTGCATTGCAACGAGGTGACTTTAGAGTCGACTCAAAAATCACCTCGGAGTTGCAGAGTTGGTGCCAGAATGGTGCTCTGCAGCAGGAGGGGTTTGGTGGGATTGCGGGAAATTCACAAAAGAGAGATCAGCGGATAGAGGGTGGGGAACGGTTGCGGGGGGATGGGCGGGATGGCGAAAAGGGTTGGAGAAGGTTGGCTTTCCATTCCGCACCACAAAGCCTGTGCCCAGATTGCAGTACTCTACTAAAGCATTTTGCAAGGATGGAAGGGAGGGAGTGCTTTGAGTCGACTCAAAACAAACACCCACACAATGCAATTCTCTACAAGAACATTCTGCAAGGATGGGTGGGAGGGAGGGAGGTGGGGAGGGGCAGGAGTCGGGGGTGGAGTGGAGGTGGTGGGAAACGGCAGGAAGACAAAGAGTGGAAGGACGCAGGCTGAGGAAGGAGAGGAGGGATGGGATGGGTTTGATGAGATGAGAGAGCACAAGCAGCGGACAGGAATAGAGAGGGAGAAATAAGAGGTAGTGTGAGGGGCAGCGGTAGAGGAAGTGGGTGGAGGCTGCTTACCTTCTTTCTGGTGTAGGGATCGATGAAGGGACAGAAAATTTTCCAAACGCCCCAGATGGCTTTTGAGACGTCTCAAAAACATCGTGCGGGGCAGTGCAGAGGGGGAGCAGCGAGCAGAGGGCGGGGGGGAGTGGGCGAAAGACAACACAAGGCAGCGCGACAGCGCACCTTCTTCTTGGTGTAGGGGTCGATGAAGGGGCAGACGATCTTCCACACGCCCCAGAAGATGGACGGCACGTGGATAAAGAAGAGCTTTGCCAGGCGCTCGGGGAACTGGTTCTGCGGACATGTGTATGCAGGCGCGGCGCAAGGGAAAAGGCAGTGAGAAAATGGAAGATTGAGAAGGCGAAGGCAATGTGGTGGGGGGGGGGGGATGGATATGTAATACAAATGGGGGGTTGCTTGGGTTGGACTGTGCTCTAGGTGCATGGTCAGGGGATGTTGCCACCAAGCAGGATACACACGGGGATGTGAGGAGGCGAGGTTTTTAAGTGCGACTATGGGATGGGAGATGAGACATTGGGGAGATAGTTTTAAGACATAAACAACAGAAAACAGCTTGTGTCATAGCACGGCCTGCCGCGCATGACTTTTGAGTCGACTCAAATGTCATAGCATGGCGTGCAGCGCACGGAGAGCAGGCAGACCTGCAGCAGGATGAGTGAGGCGATGCCTCCTCTGGAGTCGAGGTTCTTGTATGCCACGCCCTGCAGGTCGAATATCACGCCGAACTTGTGCAGGTCGGGGGGGAGGCTGTACGCAGCAGGCGGCAAGGAAGCACGGGTAGGGAGGTGAAAGGTAGGGTAGGGAGGGGGTGAGGCAGGCATAGGGTTCTTGTATGCCACGCCCTGCAGGTCGAATATCACGCCGAGCTTGTGCAGGTCGGGCGGGAGGCTGCAGAGAATGCGGGGTGTGGAGGGAGCAGCAGGGGCAGTTTTTGAGTCGACTCAAAAAACGACTCATCACAGGCGGGAGGCTGCAGAGAATGCGGGGTACGGAGGGAGCAGCAGGGGCAGGGCCCAGGGGGGCAGCGGGATAGGGGGTGTGGTGGAGGGTTGAAGAGAAAGGTGAGGTCATTGCAGGCCACGCCCTCACGCACGACTTGCGCAGCTCGAGCGGGGGGCTGCGGGACGGGGCACAGGGGTCGGTCGAAATGGGCGTGGCGTGGTGGGACGTGGTGGGACGCGGTGGGACGAGGACGGGTGGAGTGAACGAATGATGCACGCGGTGTGCAACCAGGACGATGCATGGGATGGATGGATGGACTATGCGTTGCGTTGCGTTGCTTGTCTGTGCTGCAATGCCTGCTCGCAGGTGGATGGCAGGTGGGTGGCAGGTGGGTGAAAGGTGGGTGGCAGGTGGGTGGCAGGTGGGTGAAAGGTGGGTGGCAGGTGGGTGAAAGGTGGCAACTACAATGGAGAAAAGAGAAACCCCAAGCTGATGCAACGCCCACATCCTGTCCGCCCACCTGTCCGCCCACCTGTCCGCCCACCTGTCCGCCCACCTGTCCGCCCACCTGTCCGCCCACCTGTCCGCCCACCTGTCCGCCCACCTGTCCGCCCACATTCGCTTTTCCCTATTATTATTACCTGGCGATTGCTTTATCCATGGTGTAGACGACCGACTCTGAAACCGGAGAGACGCGGAGGGGAGGGAGGGGGAAGCAGGGGGGAAGGGGAGGGAGGGGGAGGCAGGGGGGAAGGGGAGGGAGGGGGAGGCAGGGGGGAAAGGGAGGGAGGGGGAGGGAGGGGGTGCGGAAGCAGAAGGGGGGGAGAGAAAAGGAGAAAGGAGATAAGCTTCAGTTGAGATGATGTTTGCACAGGGTGGGGAGAAGAGAGGGGAGGAGGGGAAGAAAGGAGGAGGAGAGGGCGCGGAGGAAGGGCGGAGTGGGTCGGGATGGGGGAGAGAGGGAGGGAAAAGGGGAAGGTGGAACAAGGAGGAAAAGGGAGGGGAGAGAGAAAGTCTGACAAGGTCAAAAGGCGGAGGTGGGTGGGGGTGGGAGGAGGGAGGGAGGGGGGATTGCTTTCAGGAAAAATCTCGCTTTTCCCCAGGCTCACGCACTCCCCATCCCATCCTCCTCCCCCCTTCCCTTACCCTCCACCACAATACCACCCTGTCACTCCATATCTGCTCTTCCTCGCCTCCAATTTTCAAAAAATGTCTTCCTCACTTCCGCTCCCCTCACTCCCCCCCACCCCCACCTCCCCCCCCCAAACCTCCGCCCCCATTTTCCTGCCTGAGAAAAAAATCAAAATTGCGCATTCCGTCCCACGCGCGTGCGCCCATCCCGCTCCCGGATCATCCCACCTTCCCCCCGACTCCTACCGCAGCAATTAATCCCCCCCCCCCCCCCTCCCCCCCAAAAATCCTCTTTCCCCCACCCCCCCTTCCCCACAACTCCTCCCCCGTCTCCCCTCCCCTCTCTCCCCTTTCCCCCTCCCCGTTCCGCAACACGCACTGAGGAGCGCGTCCAGTTTCCGCTGGTAAGCGTCGTGGAAGCGCAGGCGGCAGATCACCCACGAGCGCTCGCCCTCCGCGCACTGCAGCGACACGGGCGCCATGAGCGCGGGCGCGAACTGCGGCTCGGGGTCGCCCGCGCGCGCGGGGTAGAAGCCCGGCGGAATGAAGGAGGCGCGCCACTTGCGGTGCTCGACGTACATGGTGGACGCGCGGTCGATGTTGAAACTGCGCGCCACGAGGAAGCGCAGGAGCGTGAGCTCCGACACGCCCTGGAGGACAGCGGAAGGAGGGGGAGTGGGGAAAAGGGGCGGGGGGAAGTGGGGGAGGGAGGGGTGGGAAGGGGGACGCAGGGGGGAGGAGTGGCGAAAAAGGGGGATGCGGGCAGAGGGGCGGGGGAGTGGGGGCCAAGGGGGGCACAAGTGGGGAGAGAGGAAGGAGGGAGCAGCGGGAAGGGGGGGAAGAGGGGGAAGAAATCGGGAGAGAGAGAGAGCGGGGGTTGGATAAGGAGGGTGGATGAGAAGAGAGGACCGTAACGGGCCGAAAGCAAGGACGCCAAAACGGAGAGAGAAGGAAATCAAGAGCGATGAAGCGGGAAGACGGAGGAGGGGGATGCAAGGGGGAGGGGGTGGGGGAAGGCATGGATCTAGGGGAAGATTTGCGACAGGCAGTCAACCAGACAGCGTAGCGGTCAGCAGCGAGCGGCTGCTGCGGAAACCAACGCTTCCGCGCGCGCAAGCCGCAAACGCCAGCGGAGGCACCGCAATGGAAACCAGGTATTCGTTGCAATCATCATGAACGCAGGTGTCAAGGTGATTCCTTCACCAGGTTTACCTCTAGCGAGATTCCCGCGGTTGTTACCGCGGCGCGCATCTTCGCCATGTCCGCTTCGTGCCCCTCCACCGATAAATGGTCGCCCGCGTCGTCTAGCGATCTGTGCGACCGCGACGACCCGCCCGATCCCGACGTCGTCGATCGCGAGATCTGCGACGGCGACGACTCCGCCGCCAAGGCGGCGATCATTGCGGCCTCGTCGCCGTCGTCGTCGCCGGGTTCGTCGTCGTCGTCGCCCGTCGTCGTCCGCGCAGATGGCTCGGACGCGAATTTCGCGAGCGGGACGGAGTCGCGAGGGAAAGACGAGCTGGAGCTGTCTTGCCACGTGGCGGGCAGAGAGGATTCCGCGGGGATGGACGCCGATTCGACGTCCGCCATCGACATGCTTTGGCTGGGAGCCGTGTGGGTGATAAGGAAGGAACTAAGCAGAAATCGAATGGCTTCAGGAGAAAGTCGGCTGGATTCGCGAATATCACGTGCAGGAAGGACGCGGTTCGACGAGTGAGGAAAGTGGGTAGATAAGTGAGGAGACAAGGAGATTTCGAGGAGCCGCTGAGAAGCCGCTGTGGCCCAGAAGATCACAGGATAAATACGGTACACCGTACTACCGTACTCCTCCGAGAGTCCGACTGTCCGAGAGCCTGGAGTCCCACCGTCACGGCAGTGTTGGAGTGGTTCGTGACAGCCGCACACGGCAGAACGAAGAAAAGAATGTGTGAAGCAATACGACGGCCGAAGCAGGACCCTTGAGGAATTCTAACAACCGCAAGCAAACACAAATGGAAAGGTGGCTTGGGGCGTCAGCAGCAGCAGCGGGGGAGGGAGTGGTCTGGTCTGCAGAAAGAGGAGTGGAGCAAGGGGAGTAGGGTAGTGGGCATGTACATGCAACAATAGTAGTCTGTCTTGCTTGCTTTGCTTCCCTTCCGCCCGCTTGTGTGGTGCAGATGGAAGCAAGCGCAACAACAACCGAGGGAGTCGGCACGGGGCGGGACGGGGCGAAGGCGAGGTGGGAAGGGTGGGGTGGGGTGGGGAGTGGGAGGCTCGCGTGCTGTAAATCTTCAGGTGGCTCCTTCCCTGTCAAGTCCTGGGTTTGAGGCGCTGATCCTTCGTATTGTGCTCTTCTGAGGTTCTTCAATCGAAGATGCTATGGGCTGGACTGACACGGTTGGACGGGGACTGGGGGGAATGTGAAAGTTGTCTGCGACTGGCTGAATGGTTTGGAAAAGAATGAAAATGGCGGTGTTGCTTCGCAGCGTAAGCAGCAGCCGAATGTGTGGCCCGTGGAAACATGGAGCACAGCTGGGCAAGGGGATTCATTGGTCAATGGCCAGTTGCGAAGAGGATGGCTGGCTGTGCGAAGCCATTGACTTGAACCGACGCGACCCTGGTGGTCATTCTGCGACATGAGCGACAGCAACGGAGGTCGGACGGAACGCGACGGGACGGACGGGAATATTGTTGGGAGAGGGGGTGTGGGCGGGCGGGAGGAGGGGGCACCTGTGTGACAGAGAGGGAGAGATTGGTGGGGCAAGAAAGAGTGATTTAAACGGAAATATTTTTAGCGAAAGGTGATCCAACCATGTGGTGGTGGTGGTGGTAGTAGTAGTCTGGAGTTGAACCAGTCAGTTCGGGAACACCAAATCTAGTTCGGGTTGCTGCAAGACAAATTTTGTGGGGGAATTCCGTCGCTCGCTATTGTGGTCATGACCATGTACCTCACAAACCTGCAATAGTCAAGGCTCTTCCAAGAGTTCAGTTCGCGTACGGAATTTGTCGTCTACAAACAACGGAAGCTGCACAGTATGTGATCCTGTAGTTCGGCTTTGGGCCGTAAAGTCGAACTTCTGGACTTCGCATGCATCGCCAAGGTACAGGCAGAAACCCAAGCAGGCCCCATTGACCAAAAACAGGCAACCTTGGCAGTTCGACCAGATTCTGGGGTGAATGTTGACCAATCCGTCGCACAGCGACGAGTTTGCTGGGGCTCGTATTGACCACCCCTGTCGCACAGGGACCGAAACCCTGGCGCGCATGCAATCCCAACCCAATTTCATCGTGCATCCACCCGTCATCAATTGGGCGGGGTTCCGTTCGGTTCGGTTCGGCATTGCACCACTGACGACCAAATACTGTATGAAGATGTCGGGCACCCATTCGGAGCCCCAAAAGACAGCGTCTCGCTTGGTGCGTGGAAAGTAATCTTGATCGTCTAATATTCATACTTCTTGGATCCTCGAGTCGCCTAGCCGTGAAAAGGTCTTCTCGCAGCTGTCCCTTCCGAAGTTAATCTGACGGCATCGCCGGGATGGAGTCATCTCCAACTCCGTCTGACCCGAGTTTATTTGACACTCTTAGTGACGATCTCATGATTCTAATCTTCCAGCGACTTGCCTCTAACAGCGTCTCCTTCTCGCACGCCGTTGTCTGCTCGCGATGGCTCCGGCTAGCGCGCGTTTCGCAGTCTGCAGTCCACGTGGCACGGCGGCGGGAAATCTCCGGCGCGCAGCTGATCCGCGCAGTATCGCGCATGCCGAACCTCACGTCCCTCGATCTCTCCAATCGCAGCGTGGACTCGATCACCGACGCTTTTCTCGCAGGGCTCGCTAACGCGTGTCCGCAGTTATCATCTCTCTCCCTCACGGCCGGAGGACACGGGACCCCCCTCTCTCACTCCTCACTGGGTCTCGAAGCCCTTTTCTCCACGTGTACGCGTTTGCAGCAGCTCCGCTTGCACGGCACAGCAGCTGGGGTCACCGCTCTCCCGTCACCCTTACTCCATCTGCAGCAGCTGAAGACCTTCCATCTCTCCATGGACCATCTTCAAGAGCTTCCTCCGGCCTTTGGCCTCCTCTCCTCCCTCACTCACCTCAATCTCCACACTCCCCTCCTTAAATTCCTTCCTCCGACCCTGGGCAAATTGAGCAACCTAGAATACTTTGAACTTGTCGATTGCGACTCTCTCGTTTCTCTGCCCGAGTGTATCGGGCAGCTGTCAAGGCTCAGCGATCTGAGCGTGAGCAGCAGCAGCTTGGTCCTCCTCCCTGATTCCATCTCCCTCCTCTCCCTCACTTCTCTCGATCTCATCCTCCCTGCACTCTCTCTCCTCCCAGCATCACTCGGCCACTCCTCCCTCTCCACCTCTCTCTCCCTCCTCGCCCTCACCATCTGCACCACACTCCACTCCCTCCCTGCGTCGCTCCCATCCCTGCACATGCTTAAAACAATCGAGATAAGCCAATGCTCCTTGTCAGCCCTTCCAGACGACTTTGGATTCTTGCCATCTCTTCAGAAGCTCGAGCTGAATGCCTGTGAGGAGCTTTCTCACCTCCCAGACTCCTTCTCCCTGCTCCCCTCCCTCGCGAACCTTTCAATCACTGGTTGCCCGAGCCTGCTCTCCCTGCCCGAGAATTTCGGGCAACTGTCCTGCCTGAAAAGCTTTGAACTCTGCAGTGTGGCGAAAGTTACGTGTCTTCCGGTCTCGTTTGGGCAGCTGGAAGCACTGCAGGAGTTGAAAATTTCAGACTGTCCGGCACTGCAGGAGTTACCATCATCACTCGGCAAAATCTGTTCCCTGGAATGCATCGCAATCAGCAGATGCGGCCTTTTGAATAGTCTCCCATCCAGCATCGTCATGCTTCCACGCCTTCAGGAACTCACCATTCGCCGGTGTTCCAGTCTTCAGTCTCTCCCAGACTCGTTCAGCGCTCTTTCATTGCTAAAGAGTCTTGTGATTGAAGATTGCAAGGGCATAACCTTCCTTCCTGTGGGCCTTGGACAGATGCCAAATCTGCAGATGCTGAAGGTGGTGGGGTGTGCAGAAAGCTATATTCTTTATAGGCAATTGTTGGGCCTTTACCTCGAGAACGAGAATTTGTTCAATGGGGAAGGGCATGATTTGGGTCGCACTGATAGTGGGATAGTGTGGTGATTGCGGCCTTTAATTTTTGTTTGTTCTACCGCACAATACCTCTCACAATGCACTGCATATTGGGAAGCTTTCCAAGTTAGAGTTGTGGTCAAACTACCCTAGTTTCATTTCTCAATTTTCTGTAACACGGTGTTAATTACCAAACCTTCGCCTTCCCCCCCCCCCAACGAGTCACTGGTCAGCCCAAGTCGTAGAACTCTTCCATAGCCTTCTCGATCAAAGCAGACCGACGCCGTTGTGCGGTGCAGAGCGATACTGAATTTGTTCAAGCCTTTTTCCGTAGGTTGAAGAACGGCGCCATATGGTGGGAGGGGATCCATTGGTGTGTCGAGCTCAGGAATAGGAATAGGAATATATTATGATCGTAATCATTTACAAAAATTAACCACAGAGAAGCTGAGGATATGGCTACACCGGCCAACGACCGTTTGGCGTACGCGTTGAACACGTTATTCCCCTATCCTAGCGGACAGCCACCAGCTTCGCTGGGGAGCTCTCTGTGGGGGCCTAGCGCAAGTTAAGGGGGACGAAATGGATTTCCGAGGAGCCAGGAGGTGCGGAGGTCGGGATGAATGGAAGGGGAACCACCTTCAGAAAAAAGATATGAAGCGGAGCCGTTTGGCTGCCCGGAGACGGGGTGCAGTTTTCTGTTGTTGCTTGGCTGATTGTTTAGAGCGCCGCCAAAGGAATATTTTGAAAGCCAGGAGAAATTGAGCGAGGATGAGTTGCAAGATCTCAAAGCGGGAGGAGACGATGTTGTTGGATCTTTGGTTGCAACGAGCATTCCAAAGGGCCTTGGCAGCTGCGCCAACAAGAAGGCTCCAGGGGGCAGTCTGGCCGGCACGAGAGGGGAGCGGAAAAAGTATGTGCTCGGTCGGAGGGGAGCAGCCCAAGTGTCGACGAGCAACTGAGCCCAAAGCCGCCATCACATCAGGGGCTGCCCCACAGACGAAGAAAATATGTGAGATAGTCTCAATCTCGTTGGAGGAGCAGCGCGAGCAGCGACCCCTATCCTTAGAGAACAGGAACCGGGAGCCCGAAGGGAGAGAGCGGGTGTAGAAACGGTATAGAAGGTCGCGCTGAAGACTAGGTTGTTCGCGGAGGAAGGTGTGAGAGTGGTCGGGGAGAGGGATGGGTAAGGGGGAGGAGAGGGCATGGATCCAGCGGGAGTCGTGGTCGAGTGGGCGCCGCGTATAGAGGAGTTGTCGGATCGCGGCGAGGCTAGGGACACAGTCGCGGAGAAGGTCCAGCCTCGCGCCAAGCCCTGCACCTGTATGCAGCGGGCCAGCCACCCAATGGCCTTGGGTGTGAACCGCCACGACATCTTTGATATGGAATATCCCGGACCCAAAGGGATTACGCTCAAAGAAGCCGTTTGGCAGAACCCGGTGGAGGGTGGCGGACAGCGTGAAAGGGGGGGAGAACGAGGTCGTCTGTAGGACAAGGGAGGGGGGGGAGTGTAGATCGGAGCTCGGGATGAAACAGTCACCTGGGGAGGGGCAAGCAAGTGAGGGGGCAAGAATCTCGTCTTGCCACGGCTTGGGAAGTGCTTCAAGAACCATGCAGATGACTGGGTAGCAGGTTTTAGGATCGATGCGTGGGTATTTGGTGGCAAGCACATTTTCGGGGATGGGGCCGAGCCCTACTATTGATACTTGGATAATGTCACCGAGCCTGATTTTCTCGGATAGTAGGAAACGCTCATGCTTGGTGGTGCCAAAAGGTCTTCCGTTGGGTTTGAGGATAAAGCGATTGAAAGCCGTTGGTTCAGCAAGGAGGCATAAGGAGGAGATGAGCGGAGGGGCAACGGTGGAGGGAAGGGACAGGAAGTCCTTGAGTTCCGCGAGAGCACGTGGAGGGATTGAAGGGGGTAGATAGTTGGCCGACAAAATCAGCTTGTGGGAGAGGAAGGCGTGAGAGCCAAAAGGGAGGGAGATTGCACAGCGCGCGACTTCCTCAGAAGGCGTTGCACCAAAGCGGCGAAGGGCACGTTGGATCGTGAGGGCTTTAATCTGGATGGATGGCCGGGTAGCACCGAGGCCACCGTGACGAGTCGAGTTATAAAGAATCCGGTATGGGATGATGGGCATGGCGAAGCCGGTTTCCTTAAACCGGGACGAGGAGAGGAAGGTGCTCACGACTGTATCCAGTCTGGCAAGTATGTCAGGCGGAGGAGGTTGGAAGCGACCGGGATAGGAGATAACTAAGTTGAGGAAAGTGGATGCGAGAGTTTTACGACACGTGGCGGTCGCGCGGAGTGCCGCTAAGAATCTGGTGGAGCGTTCTATACGCGAAAGAGTAGTGGTCCAGGTGGTGGTGTTGGACAGGCTTTTGTCGACAAAGATTCCAAGAATTCGTTCAGCTTCATTAGAAGCACGGATAGGGATTTGCCCTGCGTGGGTGATGAGGCAGTTTGGGATATTGAAAGGGATGATGGAGCATTTGCTCCAGTTGGGTCGTTCACCAGAGACTGCCGCAAAGATCATAAGGTGGGTAGTGGCGGTTTCGAGCTCCTTGTTCGACGAGAGGAACAGTGTAACATCATCTGCGTAGCAGGCCATGAGGCGGTTGTTCGTGGCTGATAAGGGGAAGCCAGGGAGATACAAAGTCATGTAGCGGTGTAGAATCTCGATGGCGCAGACAAACAGGAGGGGGGCGAGTGGGCAGCCTTGCCGGACGCCGGTGCGCACTGGAAAGGGGGCACCGTCCATGTTATTAACAGAGATGCGGGCGGACGTGTTGGAGTGCATGAGACGGATCCATTTGATAAGATTCTCCGGGACGCCGAGGTGGGAGAGAGCCTGGAATAAGAAGGGTCGGTTGAGCAAGTCGTAGGCCTTACGGAAGTCTACCGTCAGGGCGAGAAGGGGACTGTTTGTGAAGGAGGCCCAGTCCATGATGTCCAACGTGTCGTTAATCGTGTCGCCTATCTTCCGGTGTTTGATGAAGGCCGTTTGAGAAGGGTGGATAATGAGAGGAAGGAGTCGTTGGAGACGGTTAGCCAGGCAGAGAGCTAAAACTTTGTAGTCTGCATTCATGAGGGTGATGGGGCGGTGATTGTCCAGTAGGGAGGCGTTCCCCTTTTTGGGAATGAGCACTGTACGACCGGAGAGCATGGAGGGGGGTAGAGAGGGGGGCATGGAGGCCGGGGCCAGGAGGGTCAAGAAGGCTGGAGCAAAACGAGGTTTATACAGCCTGAAAAGTTCTCCAGGGAGTCCATCAGGACCAGGGGTCTTTCCGCGCGAGAGCTGGCCTAGAGCCTTGCCCACCTCAGGCAAGGAAAAGGGGGCTGCGAGTGCGGAAGTGAGGGCAGGGGGGGGAGAGGAGCGAGGGATGTGTCGCCAGAAGTCGGGGTTTGGAGAGGCGGATGGGACGCCACTGTAAAGGGATTGGAAGAAGCTGGAGCAGGCAGAGGTCATGGTGTGGAGATCGCTAATGCTTTGCCCGTTGGGAAGGGTGATGGAGGATATGAAGGATGCTTTAATGCGGGAGTTGATTCCGGCGAGAAGAGATGAGATTCCCATCTCGCGATGACCTTCGACCTTTAATTTAGCTTTAAGAGCAAGTTCAGCGGCTTTAGCGGCAGTGTATCTCGCGAGCTATTGCTGGGCCTTACACAGGCGAGCGGCGGACTCCGCGTCTAAAGGGGAAATGGCAGAGCGTAGTTGGAACTGGTTGATGAGGTGATTGAGGTGCTCAAGAGTCTTATGCACCCGTCGTTTTTCCTGGTTGGAGAACCTTTTGAGGCGTAGCGTAAGGGCATTTTTCCATGCATCCCATTCCTCCGAAGACGGGGAGGGAGGCAGGGCGGGGATAAGTTCTTCCAAGATTGTAGCGATGTAAGGACGCGAGAGGAGGGACGGGCTCAGCCTCCATGGGCGAGGGGCTCTGGAAGGGAGCTCGAACGCTATGGAGCATAGTGGAGCGTAGCAGTGATCGGAGATGATGAGGGGGGTAAGGAGGTAGGGGGAGGCCGCAAGTCGGTTTTGGAAGGAGGCGGAGATGTACATCCGGTCCAGCCGGGAGGCAGGAGGTGGTGCTGCAGGCGGGTGGACCATAAACGGAGGTGCGGCAGATCGGGGTGGTGTGGGTGTAAAAGCAGCAGGCGTGAGGACTGCAGATGCGGTTGGGACAGGTCGCGGTGCTACGGGTCGGGGAGTGGCGCGAGGACGACCATAGTAAGAGTAAACAGTGGCGTTGGGGTGTAGTGCCCGGAAGGTGTCAACGAGCGAGTGTTCGGTCATCAAAGCCTCGACAGCGGCAGCTTCGTTCCGTTCATGTCCATGCAGTGGGCGATTGCGATCAGAGGGGAGGACAACGGAGTTAAAGTCTCCTACGAGTAGAGTTGCGGATGCAGCTGAGGGAGAGTCCAGTACCGGAGCAAGGCGTGAGCGCCACCAGGACCGTCTGTCAATGGCATGAGGCGGGGCGTATATAGCTATGATTCGTATTTGCTCGTGGTGGAAGTTGATATCGACGGCGAGTAAACGACCGTCGGTTGAAGGCGTATAAGAGGAGAGAGAAATGGATTTATTAAATACGAGGATAGATATGCCACCGGGGGATGGGCGTGTGCCTGAGGAGGGTGTGTTACGATACCGGGCCATTGTGTGGGCAGAGGCGTGAGGGCGAAAGCGAAGGTCTAGCCTTTTCACATTGTCCGTGAGGCGGGTATCGACAAGCACGGCGATGTCAGCGTTCCTTCCGTAGAAAGTAAGCCATCTTTTTAGAGCGTTCATTTTGAAAGGGGCGTTTATTCCGTTGATGTTGATACAGAGTACTCTAAGATGTGTGATCATCGTGGATAAGGAGGAGCCCTCGCGCACCAAGGTGAGCGAATCCCCGGGCTAACGTGTAAAGGAGGGTGTGAACTTTCCTATCTGTAGCGTTAGTTAGCACGTGTCTCTGAAACATGTAACAAGGAGTATCATAGTATAGGTTTGTGTTGAACAAACATGAATTAAGGCAGTGGCAAGACAACAATAGAAGCAATAAGACGGCCAAGAGCCACCGATCTACAGCAGGGCAAGGAGGTCGGTAGCCTGGGGTATAACAACGAAGGCCGGAGCAAGGTAGGGCACAGCACGTCATGCTGTTGCACGCCATGGGGGGGAGGCAGTAGCAGGGCAAGGGTGCCATCCATAGACCATTCAACAGCCATTGATCTAGAGCATGGCAAGAAAGTCGGCGATTTTGGGAAGGGCAACAAAGGCCATAGCCTTCCACCCGGTGTATTTCTCCTTCGCGGCTGGGAGGTGGGCTGCAGCGAGCTTCTTGGACGCGTGCTGCTCGGAGGAAATGTGGGCCATGGCCGAGTCGAGAGCGGCGCCGCAAGTCAGGTTGCACAGGGTACATGTCCATGGCTCGACATCCGCGTCGAGTCCGATGTATAGCAGTCCGGGGTCGTTGCGGAAAGCTGCCGGCGCGGCGCGGGAGCCAAGCACCTGGCCTGGAAGGCAGAGAACGAGGAAGGGAAGACAGGGGCAGCAGAGGAGGAAGGAGGCATTGAAAATAACTTAGACGGTGCGGGGACAGGTGGGCTGCCCGTGGGAGGGAGCAGGGGAAGGGGGGCAGCGAATGGAGGGCCGAGATGGGGGGCAGATAAGGTATGCAGATGCAAAGCGGGATGGTGGGGCTCAGCCTGTGGGGGAGTGGGAGCTTGGGGCGGGGTGGCAGAGGGGTAGGGAGTGGCAGGTTGGGGGAGCGTGGAGGGCTGCAAGCACTTCTGGTGAGCCAAAGGGTAGTCAAAAGAAGGAGGTGTGTCAAAGCTTGAGGCAGGATAGCCAGGGGGGGTGTAGGCCGGTTGGGGTGGCTCAGAGAGCTGAAACCGCGGCTCTTGAGCCATGTGGTTGGCCTGAGAGGAAGGTGGGCCAGAGGCCAGGGTAGGGAGGGAACGGAGGGTAAAGATGGGGTGGGGGGGAGAGGGGAGCTGAGTTCACAGCTCAAGAGAAGGGAGGCTGGCCTGAGAGAGAGGTGTGACAGCGATCTGGGTATGGCAGGCTGTGAAGATGGAGGCGGGGCAAGGGTAGGGGGGGGGTTGCTAGCGCGGCCAACGAGCCAGGCGACAGGCCAGGGAAGGAGGTGAGGCTGGCCCTGGGGGAGGGGGAGAAGGTGGAGTATAGGTGAGGTGGGTGAGGGGGGAACACTGCAAACGCGATCCGTGGGTATTACAGCAGGTTTGAGAGGGGGGTGGGGCATTTGGGGAGGGGAAGGTAGGGCGCATGGGGGCAGGTCGCGGGGGGTAGGGGGGTTGTAATCGCAGCTCGTGCGCCAGGTAACTGACGTGAGGGGGGGAGGGGGAAGCAAAGTTCGGGGTGGGGAGGGCAGGATGGGGAGAAGCAGGTTGGGGGCAATGGGAATGCTGCAAACGATTCCTTCGAGGCATAGAAACTGTCCTGCGAGGGAGGTGAGATGGAGGGTGGGGTACGGAGGGCTAGGAGAGTGGAGGGTAGGAAGAAAGGGGGGGGCAATGGCCACAGTGGCCACAGGAGGCAGGTTTTGAAGGCAGACGGGGAGAAGGCAGGTTGCACCAATAGATCCAAACCAGTCAGAAAAGAATCGGGGTTGAGAAAGCGCCAAGGGGGGGAGGGCAGGACACAAGGGGGTAGAGGGAATGGGCTTACTAATGACTTGCTGCAGCTGGGCGACAGAGAGCTGCGGCTTGTTGGACAAACGCTGCCTGCGCTTGGTGGGAAAAATTTCGTGGTCAGCATCGCGGTGGTTATTGCCGCAGAAGGAGCAATTGTGGGAAGAGATATTAAGCAAAGCCGGGGGGCGCCATCCTCGAAATTGATGACCGCCGGGATGCGGAGGAAGCCTGGGTCGTCCTGCGGGGGGAGCGGGATGCCCGTGAAGATGGGGAGGAAAGTATCCTCGTATGGATCCTTGACTTGGTGAAAAAAGTGAAGGTCCGCAAGCCAAGAGGGTTCACCCGCAACGTCCTGGTGCAGCAGGAAGGTGCGAATGTCCTCTGGGGTGTAGCCCGGTGGGATATTTCGGAGGGTCAGCGTGGCAGCCCCTCCTGCCTTAGCTGAGGTGAAGCGCGGGTTACGATCGACATAAACCTTCAGCAGCACCGAGCGGGAGTTGGGGAGGTGAAACGTGTGCGGGAAGAGGCTCTTGAAGTCCTCGGCATCATCCTGAGAAGGCCAAGAGAAGCAGAGGCGCGCGTAGGCACGTCGGGGGATGCGGAGCACTTCCCCCACCGAAGGCTGGAACTCGGGGATGGCATTGTTGCGGAAATGAAACGGTTGCAGATGCTTCGAAATGCGCGTGATCAGGTCGGCGCGGATACCCTCCGCTCCCGCCTCAGGGAAGAGGATTTCCACCACCGCGAGTCGCCTGCGGGGCATAACGGGGATCGAAATTGCCGCACGTTGGCGGCGGAGGTTGCGCGAGATGGCTAGGGTGTCCGCGTGATCTGCCTGGTCCTCGGGAGCGTCGCTGGCAACAGCAGGAGCACGCTGGCGCGGCGGATCTGCCATGGATCGAGAGGGAGCAGGGGCAGCGGAGGGAGCCGCGAACGCGGGTGGGATGGGAGGGGCGGCGGAGGGCGGAGGGGCCACCGTGGTTGCGAGAGGCGCAGCAGGCAGGGCGTGGGCGTTGGGCAGCTGGCCTGAGTTATTCGGAACGAGGGGAGCCGAGGGGGAGGGGGCGGGGACATTGTCAGAGGCGTCTCCTTGAGTGCACAGCTTCTTGGGAGCGGGGGCGTCGTCGGTAGGAGGGTCCGCAGGGAGCGAGACGTTTGGAAGGTCGTCCAGTTGAAGCTCATCAGCGACGAGCAGCAATTCGTCGTCAGCGAGCGTCATCTCCTCATCCGGGTTGTGACGCTGGGTGGCCATGGTTGGTGGGTAGGCGCAGCGGAGGGCGTTGTGGAGAGAAAAAGAGGGGAAACGAAGCGGAGGGCGCTGAGGGAAATGAAGTGGGAGGCGTGTTAAATACATAGCAGCCGAGCAGGAGGGGGAGGTTCCCACACAGGGGGAGGCGGGCAAGGGGGGGAGGGAGCATAGGCAGTGGCCATAGCGATCCCAAAGCGACTGGGTGCTTAGGTGGCATCCCGAGTCGAAGAGGTAGGCAGCAGGGAAAGTTCTAGAACGAGGAGTACGGACAAGAACAGCGTGGTCGTGATCAGCGATTTGAAGGATAGATCCTGCATAATGTTTCTCGAGTGAAGGGCGGATAGCAAGTAGATCGGGGGCCTGAAATGTGTTCAAGATGGGGTGTATCTCCGATTTACAGCCGAAGAAGATTATAATGACATAGGCGGGGTGACCAGGAAATAAGAAAAAGGTGCTATGGCGTTGGGAAATAGCGTGAAACGGAAGACGTACAAAACGTGGCTGAGAAGTAGGCAGAAGGCAGCGAGTCAGAAGAATATGAAGGTTCGCGAAGGCTGGAAACCGCAGTGGTGCATGTGTCCTGGGAAGCAAGAGAAAGGAGGGGAAGGCAGAAAGCAGCAACAGAGACCAGCAGCAACATAGCAGTGGGAAGATGTGCACAATACGAAATCGGGAGAAAGCGAACTTACCGTCAGCCTGAGAGGAGTCGGTGAAGGGACGCCTGCTAGAGGCAGCGTGGCGTAGACTTCTACAGGCCCAGAGTTTACGGGAAGGTGGCGCTGTATTTTCGTGGCAGAGAAGGTGCTGCGGTGAAGGTTCTAGAGAGGCTAGATCTAGATCTGGAACGGAGAGACACATGTTTGGTGTGTCGAGCTCAGGCCTCTCGATGTGTTTTTGGGCACCCTGCCAGAAGCGAGTCGTGGCCGACCTTCACCCTGCCACTGCAGTGTGCCAATCGCGGCATACTCAGGAAATGGCAGGGTGTTTTGTATTTTCTTGTCGGAACTGGCAGGGTAGAAATCTCGCTAACACTGCTGAGCTCTGCAGACCCGCTCTGAGCAGGACTTCGTCAAATTACTACAGCCTGTTTCGTCACTGAGCAGCGTGTTAAAGGGACTTAACTAAGTTTCCAGCTTGTCCCAGCGACAAAGACAAAATTCTGGTGCGTTTCTGTGACTTCGCCGAATTTCGGAAAGCTTGAGTGACTTAGCCGAATTTCCAGTATGTTTCAGACTTCGCTGAATGTCCAGTGTGCTCCAGTCACTTGGGCGAATTCTCTGAGTGCTTCAGTGACTTGGCCAATTTCCAGTGTTTCAGTGACTTCGTTGAATGTCGAGTGTGTTCTAGTGACTTGGGCGGATATCCAGAGTGCTTCAGTGAGTTAGCCAAATTTTCAGTGTGTTTCAAAGACTTGACAGCATTTCCAGAGTTTCAGTGTCTTAGCCAAATTCACTGACTTAGCTGAAATTGGAGAGCACGAGAGTTCGACTCTCGAGTCCTTAGCAGGGTAAAAATGACTTAGACTCGAAAACGGCAGGGCTGACAGGATGCTCTCACCTGGAATTGAAGGGTACGGTTTTACTCATGTCAAGGCGTGTCAGGGCGGTACAAGCGTCGAAGTCAATTTCAGCAGGGTGACCTGAAAAATTCACTCTGAAAAACAAGCTAAAAAGGGTAAACCACCCTGACTTCCTGGGGCCCGGTCGAGCTCTGACGCCGAACCGAGATTAGGGTCATTACTAGCTCGTGTCTGACATCAGGTCATCCGTCCTTAGAAGCTCGGAAGACCCGAAGTGGTTCAAAATAGGGGCAAATCAACATTGAGAAGAGACAAATCAGAGACTAAGGGCGGATGACCTGATGTCAGACCCGCCATAGGAATGTACCCCATCGCAGAAAAGTTAAGAGCCCATTTTTCATGTGAGTGGGTTTTTCTACGGAGAAGCTTACAAAAAGTCCCTATGACTACCCAAAACGTCCCAAGACACATGTGACGCAAATGTAACCTTAGGGCTCTCCCACCCAATTCAAAACGGGCCCGGGAAAATCGAGGCGCACATTTTCCCAATCGAGGCGCATCACCTCTCGAGTCGCACATTTGACGCTCGCGCGTCAAATTACTCGTTTGAAAGCATCTCCGTCAAACCCGCTCTACACCAAATGCAATGCCTAAACACATTAACCTTTTCAAACAACTTGCCAACATCTACACCTGGTGGAGACCACTTATTATGTTAAACGGTATGCAAGATCCACCCAACCAAACGACACATCCGGTCATAAGAAGAAAAACCATTTAAGGGGCCACCCCATGTGTCTACTGATTTAGCGTCAATTGCGTCCATACCAGCGCACATGGCCTCACTTGGCCCACATGTCACGGCAATGGAACAGCCCGCCACACTCATTCAGTCAGCAGGAACTTGTTCAGGAGCATGACACACTTGTTCACATAGGACTTGCACACGTGCACCACCCTCTGGATGCACTCCACGGGAACCACCGCGTATCTTGTTCTCACACGGCCGGGAGAAAGCTGCAGGCATGATGTCATCGGGCACGTGCCCTCTGCCTCGTAGTACTTAACGTACACGCGTCGCCCCATCTCCCCATCTGCCACCTCTGCGCGGAAGATGCAGAGGCACCTGGCATACCACTCCTCTTTGTCGGACCGGTACACTGCGATGTCTGAAAACCACCGCTCAGAAGGACTGGCCTTTACAAATGTGCCCTTGGGCACAAGCACCCCCCCTCGCGTTCGGGGGATCGCCACGGCTGTGTGCACATGCGTACGCCGGGACACAGACAGAGTATAGTGGATGCGGTGTGATGGTGACACAAGGCCGTGGCCCAGACTTCACACCTGCTATTACCTTCACATGCTATTAACCATCACCCAGCCACCTTCTCGAACGACATATCCCACCTCGATGGTGGTGGTATGGATGCCTGCCGCCACCATGCACCCGGCGAGTGCGTCCATGTCTGACCCGTGAGCTGCGCGGTACGCCCACATCACCGCGTCCATGTCTTTCGTCCACGTGCGCCCTCTTTGAAGCCTTCGTCAGTACTGGCTTCATGCGCCGCACTGCCTGTGTGCACGCAACAACATGCGAGCGACGTGTGAGAACCGGGTTCAGAGGGCAATCTCCTTTATACAGCACATCATGGCCCTGGTACACAACCCTCTTCGCTCACCTCGCGCAGCGCCGTCACATACTGCCTGTTTCCACCCGCTTCCGCCGCCACCTCCCGTGCAATCTCGCGCTGCACCTCCTCCTCGACAATTCGGCGCGGGATGTCGTGCCAGTTGCTGCCACGGACCGGCACCTTCACGGTCCCCTTGTGCGTGTGCTCCCACAGGTTGGTGGATGTCTCGTTCGGCATACCACGCAGTGGTATGCCGTCAATCAGGTGCACAATCTGGTGCACCTTAGGGATGTTCCAGTCCGACGTCTGGTCAGGGAATGCGGCCTTGATCTCCGCCACCATCCTGCGCGTGCGCATAGGAGGCATGATTAGGCACCCCAGGCACACTTGTTGCGCCACACACCTAATAGGAGCAACCGGATTGTACGTACTTCACGGCCATCTCCCGGACGTCGTCCAGGGACTTGTCGGTATGCTTTGTCACGCCCACCAGCGCCTTGTAGAAGCTGGCGTACGCCACAAACGCCGCCACCTCCCGTTCCCGTTTCGCCTTAGCCGGCTGCTTGCTCTTCTCCATGTTGTCTGCGATAAGCAGGGGCATCACCTGCATCATTCCCCTGTGCTCGAAAGCGGCGTAGTTCGCCCCCGTGCTGAACCATGTGGTCCCCCCCGGGATGCGCACTACGCTTGCGCGCGTGTCCTTCTTCTGTTCCTTGCGCCGCCTGCCATGGTTGGGTAGGAGTGTCAGCAAAGCACTCGGTTAGACAACAATGGTGTCGCCATTTCCATGCATACCCACCTCTCAAACTCGCGCCTCTCCGGCTTGCTCTTCCCAGCCATGAAGCACTTGCCCATGCGCGGTAGCATCCCCCCGTCCAGGACGTGTAGAAGGTCTGCCGCGCATGCGAGAAACACGTTTCCCCACGTGGTCTCGGCGAAGTTCCATCTTTCCAAGTAGCACTGCCACACGCAAAGACGACACGGATGTGACCAGGCGCTGCGTCGCCCCCCCCGTGTGCACATTCACATGAGGAAGCACGAACACATTATGCATTGGAAACCCCCACCTGCACCGGGTGTGTTGACCATTGTTTCTTGATTTTCTCCGCCGCCTTGCTGTCGGTCGCCGACTGAATTGCTTCCACGACCCGTCTCTGTAGCTCCACCGTCCGCGTCACCGACTTATGCGACAGGTCTGCCAGATGTGTCTCCTTCATGTAGCAGGTAGAACACGGCCGATGTGACCCTTGCTGCAGAGTCGCTGTAGACCGAGACGACTCTGGGAAGTCCCCCAGCTGCCCGAAAAGACATGGAAAGGCCTTCACCACCTTGCCCGTCGCGTCCGTCACATAAAACCATCGCAATTCGGCCCTGCACACGGCGACATTGGAAGGTGTACACTTGTAAGTCATATCATGGCTGTCAAGCTCTACTTCTAGGCCCGCTCACCCTCTGTGTGCGCGGAGTAGGGGCTCGAATATGACCTCCATGCACTGCTGGAAGATGCGCGTCTTCTCGGTGGATGAGGCCCACTCTGGCGGGAACGGCAGCACACCAGCCAGTACGTGGCCCGGCTCCTGCCATCGTAGCGCTTCTGGGATGTTGACCAAGCTGATCAGGACAGACCATGCCGCCAGTCTGCCATTCCTCGAGGCGTGCGTGCTGTCGCTGTACACAATCACACCCAGCACAATGCAGTCCTCCTCTCCAATCGCGGCCTGCACACACGCTGGACCCAGCCGTCAGTGACGCGCGAGCTGCCCATCATCACCCACCCATACGATTAGTACTACATACCCGTGCTTCTTCCAGCCACTTCCCCGTGTCGGGGGTGCTGTAATGCTGCACTTCCTCCGTGTCTTCCTCGTCCTTCCGAGGCTTTGTCACAAATCCCGCGATGTGGTGGAATGCGCGTAGCAGTTTTTTCACGAGCTGCCACAAGCATGCACACGAGTGGTCACTGGTCTGCCCATTTCCGCGGGGAGACGAACCATCATGCAGTCGCCCAGATTCCAATCGCATGTACCCATGTACTCACCAGCTCAGTATCCCGGTAGTGCAGCAGTAGTGTACACATCCTGCCTCTGGGGCCGTAGCACTTGATGTCCTTCGTCATCCATGGGACCTGATTGTCAAACATTGCATGTTTATATTGTCTAGGCTGTAGTGGGTTACACCTTAGGGGGTACACAAAGTTAGGGTTTCCTACTTGTACCAAACTCTGTTCTAGTTCATTCATTCCTGCTCAGTTATTTCTGACATGGTTTCAGAGCAGGTCCTTCGCTAGGACTGTTCTTAGGGCCCACCGACTTACCTACCTGCTTACCTTCGCTTGTTTCCGGCCCCGCTGGCCCCGTCGATCTAGCACGATCTAGCGGCCCTGCGGCCCCGTCGAAATTTTTTTTTTTTTCTAGCGGCCTCTCACGGCCCCCGTCGCGTCGCCCCTTAGCGCCCCGATCGGCCCCGTCACGCCGCCCGCGAACCGCACAGCGCGCCGCGCTCACAGCCCGCGAACCGCCCGCGCACAGCCCGCGACCAGCCCGCGCAGCCCGCGCACAGCCCGCGAACTGCCCGCGAGCAGCCCGCGACCTGCCCGCGAACCCCCGCGAGCCGCCCGCGACCCGCTTACGCAGCCCGCGAGCAGCCCGCACAGCCCGCGCTGAGCCTGCGCGGCTCGTGCGCTGACCGCCGCCGGCCCGCACGCTGCCCGCACTGCTCCCGGCCCGCCGCTGCTGAGCCCGCAGCCGCCCGCGCACCGCCGCTGCTGAACCCGCCGCCGCCCGCGCACCGCCGCTGCTGAGCCCGCCGCCGCCCGCGCACCGCCGCTGCTGCGCCCGCTGCCGCCTGCGTATCACCGCTGCTGAGCCCGCCCCTGCTGCGCCGGCTCTCGCTGCCGCCTGCTGCGCCTGTGCACCACTGCAGATCCTACTACTACACTTCCTGCTACTGCTGCTTGTGCGCCACTACAGTCCGTAGGCCCCACCGGCCCTGCTGACCCTGCGCACGCCTGTTCAGTGACTTTACTGCTTCTACTACTGCCGCTGTCGCTATGGCTAGTCCTCCTGTTCTAGCTTTCGACGCCGAGGGCCGTCCGGTCAAATTCGAAACCTGGCTAGATGACCTGCACCTTTTCCTACAGCTCACTGCCAAGGAAGATATTACACTGTACGACCACGCTCTCGGCCATGCGACCGCCCCACTCGCTACTGCCCCCCCAGCTGAGCGCTCACAGTGGCAGACCCGTGACGCGCACGCTCGCTTTGCTATTCGCAACTCCCTGCCGCTAGATGAGCGCGAGCACTTCGGCCAGTGCAAGACTGCTAAGGACCTCTATACAGCTGTAGTGGCCCGCTACTCCTCACCCGCTTCTGCCACACTAGGCCGCCTCACTCTCCCCTACCTGTTCCCCGACCTAGCCTCTTTTCACACTGTCGCAGACCTCATCACCCACCTTAAGACTAGTGAGGCTCGCTTTCGCGCTGCCATGCCTGATGAGTTCCTCGCTAGCAACCCCCCCCGCTCTGGATCACCCTCTACCACGTTGTCACCCGCCTCCCTGACTCTCTGCGCCCTGTCAGGGACCAGTTCCTCTCTCGCTCCCCCACTGAGCTCACCATAGCCCTCCTCGAGAAGGAACTGCTTGCAGCCGAGGCTAGTATCGTCGCTGTAGGCACCTCTCGTGGCGACCCCCGCGGCCCCTTCTTCGAGGGGTGCTCCCCTTCCCCCCTCCTCCCCTCTGTCGCCTCTGCTGCTGCTGTCGACCTCCTTGGTGCTGAGAAGGTCGGGGCTGCGTCTGCTTCAGGCGGACGACGCAGGGGCAGGAGTGGCAGGAGTGGGGGTGGTGGCGGAGGAGGCGGGGGTGGAGGTGGTGGCGGTGGAGGTGCGACTGGAGAGGCTAGTGGCGGCAGTGGTGGAGGTGACAGCGGTGTTGGGAGTGGTGACAGGGGCGGAGGTGGCAGCGGAGGCGGAGGTGGTCGTGGCAGCGGCAGGGGTGGAGGTGGCCGGGGCGGAGGCGGAGGGGGTGGTGGTCGTGGGAGCCCGGGGGGCGGTCAGAGTCAGCAGCCTGCCCCGACCCTTCAGGCCGCCCGTGAGTGGTATGCGCGGCGCAGCGTCACCTGCCAGTACGTTATTCGTACAGGTGACCGCACTGGCCAGACGTGTGGGGGGCCGCACCAGACGGAGCGCTGCTTCGCCCGCCTCAACGATGCGTGGCGCACTCAGTTTCCTGGTGGGGGTGAGCTGCCGCGCTGGGCTGATCTGCTCAGGAAGGGTGTTGATATTTGGGCACTTGACTTTGATGCTATTCTCACTGCCATGTATGCGATGTCTATTAGTGGAGAGGGTGCTCAGTACTTGCGTGTTCCGCCCGACCCGGGCATTCAGGCCAGCCCCGCTGCTGCTCTAGGTGCTAGTGTGTCTGCTTCCACAGGTACTTCTGCAGCTGCTGCTCTAGGTGCTTGTGAGTCTGTGCCCCCTGGTACTGAGTCGACTGCAGCACTGCACACCTTCACACTGGACTCAGGTGCTTCTCGCTCTTTCTTTCGTGACCGCACTGTCCTTGAGCCTCTAGCTCGGCCGGTTGCTGTCTCTCTTGCTGACCCCTCTGGGGGTCCGGTCCTTGCGACCTCCTCCACCACCCTTCCGTGTCCAGCGGTTCCGTCCGGCACGCTCTCAGGTCTCTACCTCCCCTCGTTCTCCACGAACTTGGTGGCAGGTAGTGCGCTCCAGGACTCGGGTGTTCACCAGTTCACCCCTGCCTACGAGCGTGTGACTCACTGCACGTGTGCTCGGACGGGCCGCCACCTAGCTACTTTCACTCGAGAGCCGGGGTCTGACCTGTACACACTGACCACTGAGTCCCCTCAGGTAGCTGCGTCTGCGTCAGCGTCAGGTCAGCTGTCCGCCCCCTGCTCGTGTCGCTCTCTGGCGAACGACACCGTCCTCTGGCACCACCGCCTTGGTCACCCGTCTGTGCAGCGCCTGCGGGCCATGCACAAACGGGACCTTGTTGCTGGTCTTCCCAGGGTGCTCCCTCCCCTTCCTGACTCCCCTGCTCCTGACTGCATTCCCTGTGTCGAGGGGCGGCAGCGCGCCGCTCCTCACTCCTCCTCCTTTCCCCCGACGACCGCTCCCCTGCAGACGCTCCACATGGACGTGTGGGGCCCGGCCCGCGTCCGTGGTCAGGGTCAGGAGAGGTACTTCCTGATAGTTGTTGACGACTACTCGCGCTACACCACGGTCTTCCCCTTGCGCGCCAAGGGTGACGTCCCTGGTGTTTTGATCCCCTGGATCAGCCGAGCCCGTCTCCAGCTAGGCGAGCGCTTTCACTCGGACTTTCCTGTCCTGCGCTTGCACTCTGACAGGGGTGGTGAGTTCGCCTCCGACCTCTTGGCAGCCTACTGTGCTGAGCACGGCATTGAGCAGTCGTACACGCTTCCGGCCTCTCCACAGCAGAATGGGGTTGCTGAGCGCCGCATTGGCTTAGTCATGGAGGTCGCTCGTACCTCCCTGACCCATGCGGCTGCTCCCCACTTTCTGTGGCCGTTTGCGGTCCGGTACGCAGCGCATCAGCTCAACCTCTGGCCCCGTGTCTCCTTGCCGGAGACTTCCCCGACTCTACGGTGGACGGGAGAGGTTGGCGATGCGTCGCGTTTCCGGGTCTGGGGATCTCGAGCTTTTGTCCGCGACACGTCCGCGGACAAGCTCTCGCGTCGCACTGTTCCCTGTGTCTTTCTTGGCTTTGTTCCCGACGCGCCTGGTTGGCAGTTTTACCACGTCACCTCGCGCCGGGTTCTGGCCTCTCAGGACGTCACTTTTGACGAGTCCGTCCCCTTCTACCGCCTCTTCCCCTACCGCACTGCCCCGCTCCCCCCCCCGCCTCTCTTCCTCGCTCCAGGTGCTGAGGTACCAGACCCCCTCCCCCCTCAGGGTGCCGCTCCCTCAGGTGTGTCCCAGGTAGACCCGGGTGAGCCTGTCGAGGTAGCTGTTGACTCGCGTCCTGCGTCTGGGGGTGCTGAGCCTGGGAGTGCTGCGTTTGAGGGTGCGGAGCCTGGGGGTGCTGAGCATGGAGGTGTGGAGCCTGGGGGTGCTGAGCCTGGAGGTGCGGAGCCTGGAGGTGCGGAGCCTGGAGGTGCTGAGTCTGGACGTGCTGAGTCTGGGGGTGCTGAGTCTGGGGGTGCTGAGCCTGAGCGTGCTCCACCTGGAGGAGCCCCCTCCTCCCAGCAGCTGCAGGAGAGGTACCTCGAGTACTGCCGCCTCCGGAGAGGTGCTTCTGGAGCTCGTCCCGGTACTTCCCCTCCTACCCAGGAGCTCCCCCCCATTCAGGTGATCCGCGAGTGGTACACGCGGCGCTGCAGTCTTCGTAGTGGTGCTCCTGGTACTGCGGACCCGAGCGGTGGTGCTGTTGCTGGTGCTGAGGACCCGGACGCTGGAGCTGCTGCTGGTGCTGAGGACCCGGGGGCTGGAGCTGCTGCTGGTGCTGAGGACCCGGGCGTTGGAGCTGCTGCTGGTGCTGAGGACCCGACCGGTGACGCTGCTGCTGGTGCTGAGGACCTGACCAGTGGCCCTGCTGCTGGTGCTGAGGACCCGGGCGTTGGAGCTGCTGCTGGTGCTGAGGACCCGACCGGTGGTGCTGCTGCTGGTGCTGAGGACTCGGGCGTTGGAGCTGCTGCTGGTGCTGAGGACTCGGGCGTTGGGGCTGCCACTGGTGTCCCTGCTGCTTCTGGAGACGCTACGCGGCCGCGACCGTACTTCGTACCGCTCCTTCAGCAGGTTCTTGGTCAGGCTCCTCCTCCTTGTCCTCCTCCCTCCGTCGAGTGTCCTCTGCCTGTCCAGCCGCAGTCACAGTTACCGCCTGTCTCGCCTCTCCCTGCTCCCTCCCCTTACGCTGGTCCCACAGGAGGTCTTACAGAGCGTCGTGAGCCTGAGTCTCGTCCTGCGTCGCCTGTTCGTACTGCTCGCACTGGTCGTCGTGTCCCACGTGAGCGTCCTCCTCCTGTCCCTGGCACTCACTACATGACTCTGCGTCCCTCCACTGCTCCGCAGCGTGTCCCGCTGCCGTCTCCTCCTGCGTCCTCTCTTCCTACTCTTCCTGACCCGGAGTCTGACTCCCGTCGTGCTGCCAGTCCCACTGTTACGCGTCTCCTCGCTACAGTTGTCACTGACCCGACCTTTGAGTCCTCTGCTGCGTTTGCTCTGGTCGCTGAGTTGGTTGACTTTGCTGCTCGCTGTCGCCTAGACTACGCTGCCAGCCTTGTCGCTAGGTCTGAGTCTGCGTCTGCCTGTCCTCCGTCCGTCGGGGGTGAGTGTGCCCTCGGCACGGACGTCCTTGAGGACAGACAGGAGGAGTTCCACTGCCTTGCTGCTGCTTTGCCCCGTCTCGTGTCCTTGCTAGTTGCCCCTGAGGGAGACCCGGATGCACCAGACATCCCGACCCCACGCTCTTACGCTGAGGCGATGGCGGGTCCCTACTCCTCTCAGTGGCAGACAGCCATGGACGCAGAGATGGCCTCCTGGAAGTCCACAGGCACCTACGTAGACGAGGTTCCCCCTCCTGGGGCGAACATCGTCAGTGGCATGTGGATTTTCAGGGTGAAGCGGCCGCCGGGTTCTCCACCTGTCTTCAAGGCGCGCTACGTGGCTCGAGGCTTCAGTCAGCGAGAGGGAGTTGACTTCTTTCAGACCTTCTCCCCCACCCCGAAGATGACTACTCTTCGGGTGCTGCTGCACATAGCCGCTCACCGCGACTACGAGCTTCACTCTCTTGACTTCAGCACTGCTTTCTTGCAGGGCAGCCTGCACGAGGAGATCTGGCTGCGCCGCCCCCCTGGCTTCACTGGGTCAGTTCCTCCTGGCACCCAGTGGAGGCTTCAGCGGCCGGTCTACGGTCTCCGCCAGGCGCCACGTGAGTGGCACGACACACTGAGGACGACACTTGCGGCTCTTGGGTTCGCTCCCTCTACTGCTGACCCGTCACTGTTTCTACGCACCGACACCTCGCTGCCGCCGTTCTACATCCTCGTGTACGTCGACGACTTGGTCTTTGCCACTGCTGACACCGCGGCACTCGCTCACGTGAAGTCGGAGCTGCAGAGGAGACACACGTGCACAGACCTGGGTGAGCTGACGAGCTATCTTGGCTTGCGGATCACCCGGGACAGAGCACGGCGCACCATCACCCTGACTCAGTCACACATGGTGCAGCAGGTTCTCCAGCGCTTCCGCTTCACGTACTCCTCGCCTCAGTCCACTCCTCTGCCTACCGGTCACTCGCTCTCAGCTCTGCCTTCGGATGAGTCCGTAGAGCCGAGTGGCCCGTATCCAGAGCTTGTGGGCTGCCTCATGTACCTGATGACCTGCACTCGACCTGACCTTGCATACCCTCTTAGCATCCTAGCACGCTATGTCGCTCCTGGCCGTCACCGGAAGGAGCACATGGATGCTGCTAAGAGGGTGTTGCGCTACTTGTGCAGTACGTCGGGCATGGGGCTTGTGCTTGGAGGGCGAGACCGGGTTGTTCTCACAGGGCACTCAGACGCTTCTTGGGCGGACGACCAGGCTACTCAGCGGTCGTCCCAGGGTTACACCTTCAGCCTTGGCTCTGGCTCAGTTTCTTGGCGTTCTACTCGCTCTTCTTCTGTTCTCAGCTCCAGTTGTGAGGCTGAGATCTACGCCACAGCCATGGCTGCTCAGGAGCTACGCTGGCTGACCTACCTGCTGACCGACCTCGGAGAGCGGCCTCGTTCTCCTCCAGTGCTGTACGTCGACAACAAGGCTGCCATTGCCTTGTGTGAGGAGCACAGACTGGAGCACAGAACGAAGCACATCGCTCTGCGGTACTTCCTTGCTCGAGAGCTGCAGCAGCGTGGTCAGCTTTGTCTGCGTTACGTGGCCACGGAGGCCAACACTGCTGATGTGTTCACCAAGGCGCTTCAGCCTTGTGACCATCAGCGCTTTTGCACTCTACTAGGCCTTGTACCTACTGGGCCTCACTTGCTTACCTCTTGACCTTGCTTGTACTGTGATCACTATATATATATGCCTACTTGTTTACTTTTGCTAGGTTGTGATCACTGTATCTCTTGCTTTGTTATAAACCTGCATGTGAACTGGTCTTGTGACCGCTTGCTTGTGCTCGGAATTTGTGTGGAATCCTTGAGATCCACCCTGAGCTTGCTTTACTTTGCTTTGACTGGTCTTGTGACCCTGTGGTTGTCTCCCACTGCGCCTATGGGGGTGTGTCAAACATTGCATGTTTATATTGTCTAGGCTGTAGTGGGTTACACCTTAGGGGGTACACAAAGTTAGGGTTTCCTACTTGTACCAAACTCTGTTCTAGTTCATTCATTCCTGCTCAGTTATTTCTGACACTGATCACGCGGCGCCTTGTCGCGCCCAAAGCGTCTCACGTCCACGAAATTGAGCCACCGCCTCACGTCTCTCAGCGAGAAATTAGGGTTCTGAAGAATGGTGAGCAGTCTGTTCACCTCCCTTCTGGACAGATCTGCCTCGCGGAAGAAGATGTATAGCTCGA
This sequence comes from Closterium sp. Yama58-4, assembly GCA_947470075.1. Taxonomy (NCBI): domain Eukaryota; kingdom Viridiplantae; phylum Streptophyta; class Zygnematophyceae; order Desmidiales; family Closteriaceae; genus Closterium; species Closterium sp. Yama58-4. The sequence continues at coordinate 48,156 of CANIUD010000210.1, forward strand.
TCAGAGTGTTGAAGCCGTCGTCAACCACTGACATAACACTCTCATCACCGTCGCTATCCTCTTCTACGCCGTCGGGAGGGTCGGGTTGATCGGTAACTGCAGCCGGTTCCACTGCGGCCCTCTCAGCAGCGTCGCCTCCATAGCTGCGATGAGAACGCGCGGGTGAAAGGGGCCTTGCCGCGCGCCGGGCACGCAGCGCGTCCCGATACGCCTCCACCAGCCGCTGGGCACGAGAGTGCTGTATCTTCCTCCTGCAATTGACATTCTTAGACACATGCGACTGGAGCGTGTTGTCGTCTACGTGCTCCAAGCCGCATGCCTCGCATGCGTTACCCAGCATCGCAAGAGGTGGCGCGAACCCTAATTGCAAATTACCGATAAACACTGCCACTCTTGAAGAACCTCTAATGTACCAGCAAACACCTCTGTCATGGTAGGGCCACCCGAATCGGTGACGCTGACAAAGTTCACGGTGTAATACGGTGAATGTGTACCCGTTTGTTAGTATCATTGCATGAATCTGATCAAGCATGAGATATCATCGGTTTTGGACGGTTGAATTGGCCCTTCACACCGAAAGCTCTTCCCCATCAGATCATCGCTCTGCCACTGGGCTCAATGTACAGCTCAACCTATGCAACATGACCGCACCCAAACCACACCCCAACACTTCACTGTACACTGGCGCCATCCCGACCACTGATCTTACACGTTATCGCCACTGTGCGGATGTTTGGTGGCGCACAACAACCGAATGACGGTACTACATGTGTCTACACCTCTAACGTGTGTGGGCAGGAGTGCGCAAGGATGTGCTTACGTGGCGGATAATGTCCGTGTACAATGACGCTCTCAGTCATTCCAGCGTCCATCTAGAGTAAGCTATTAGAGCTTGTATTTGCGGCACTAAGTCAGTTGGTGTACTCCATCTCTCAACCATGGCTGAAATGGCCATGCTACTGGCTCAGATAAAGGCTCATCCAGACGACGTGTACTGCTTCGTTGAGGAGCCTCTCTTTCCCACCAGGCTCCCCTTCCTTCACTCCGAGAATGGACACGATGATCCGCTGCCCGGCTGGCGCATCAATGTCTGCTTCCTGTTCAATGCAACGGGGACAATCATGTGTCCGCCTCTTCTGATATTCCGCGCTGACGACGCGCGGGCACAAGGCCTTGAAACACCCCAGGATTTTACCGTGTTCGTGCGTCACAGCGTGGACGGGTTCGTCACGCCCGAGGTGCGATGTCGTCTGCTCATACCCGGCCTAGTTTGTGGAATGCCGTTGCATTATAATCATGCAATCCCATATGCTAACATGACTGCCCCGTCATTGCGTGCTTCTCTTGTCAGATATTCACCGAGTACCTGGAAGCGTTGAACGGACGGTCGTACTCCACGGACGACCATGTAATCGTACTCGTGACTTCGGACGCCCACTCGTCAACGGATCCAGCTGTTATGGAAACGACGGAGTTCGGTTTCCGCGTTCAGAACCTGAGCAACCTCCGAATCATCCACATGCAGGGTCCTAAAGCGCCTGGGTGCATCCATCCCGGCGTGTGCGGGGTGGTAGAGCTGTGGAAGACGCTGTACCGTGCCTCATACCTTCGCCATTTGATGATGACACAAGCGTGGTGCGACGGGGCATTGTTCCGATACGCCCCTCCCCTGTCCATCATGGTGGACTGGATGGGTACAAGGTGGAGGGACTTGACTCCGGTTTCGGTCCATCTCAGCTGGTGGCGCGCCGGCTGTGTGCCGGCATCATGGCGGTCGTCTGTGAGAGAGTTCAAAAACCCCGTTCTCTGTGTCCTGTCCGAACCTCTTGTTCAGGAACTGGGACAGCTGCAGTACATCATAGACGAGTTCGCACGGCCAGGCCACACGCTCATGCATGCCACTGATTATGCGCACTGCGAGCTGACCCTTCTCCCGCCACGCGTGCAGCGCACAATGAACGACAGCCCACGCGCCGACGACGGCCGCGAGATAGCACTGCACACGCAACCAGGGCCGCTACTGAATGACCATCGTTGTCGCAGGCGGGTGGCGCGCGTCGTCACTGAATACCTTGTCCGTCAGGCACTAAAGCTCGGCATTGATTTGCGGGACGCGCCCGAGCGGTTTGGCGCGTCGAACGATCTGGTCGTCAGTCGTCTGCGTCGGACGCCAACCAAGCGTCCCCGTCCCTCAACTGTAACTGTTATCTGATGTGCAGCGACCACGGATTGAGGCCAGCTGATCTCGGAGTAATGGTGCGGGGGGGTTTAGAGTCTGGTTTGTAGGAGTGTCAACGGCCGTCTGTGACGTCCGCTGGAGAGTGACGTGCTACGGGGTGTCATATGCATCAGAGCAACTATGGTATTGGATGTCATGTCTATTATGTTCTTGCGAAACAGTGTAAATCGAGAGCATGTAGATAGGGTTTGCTTGCCACCTCGGATGTGCGAAACGGACCAACGCCACGTGGTGGTAGTCCATGCTTCCCGCGAGTGGGGCATGTTTGTACAAAGTTTTATTCGTAACGAGAATAAAACTGAATGTTTAGTGAAAACCGAACATTAGTGAGTATGAATCACACCCAACCACTCTTGCAACCTCGCAGCCGCATGCAAAGTAAACCCCAATTCCCCACCGAGGACTTCATGCATGCTGCGAAATCATGACACGTGTGCCCGTCATGCATATTCACCTTTCGGCGCCTAGCCCGACACAGCTGGATCTGGCGCGCTATGGTTTTGGCGCGCTATGGTTATCCTGGGGTTCCTTGTTCCAGTCTGTAGGTCTCTGAACATCAACCGACTCCGCAAAGCTTCTTTGTGTTCTGCCAAATATATTCTTCCGATGAGCGGCCATTACTGCAGACACTGTTTTGGACGCTAGAATCCCTGTACATGTATTACTGGCTACCACCACAGTACGCGTCTGAGTCTACTTAGTGCCCACCATGAACATCCAACGCATGCTTGTGCAGCGGGACAGCGTGTCCTGCGCGGCCAGTGCCCTGACCACTCTGTCTACGGAGCAGGATCGCCGTAAGCGCAAGGGGAAGCAGGAGTTGCCCCGCCCCCCGTAAGGTGACATCGGCGGGCAGCGGTGTGAGGGGCACAGGCGAGGTGCCGCCTCCGCCAAGCGACGATGTGATTGCCCGTCTTCAAAGGCCCAGCTATCAGCGCGATTTCCAGCCGTTGGCGCTTTACGGACCCCATGGAGTGGGGTGTCAACTGTCAGCACAGGACGTCCTGACGCTCGCCGACGGACAGTGTCTGGCGGACACAGTGGTGGACTTCCACAACATGTAAGCGCCGGGGAACGGTGTGCCTTATACATGCTGTATGTCCTGTCTTCATATATATACTGACGAACTATATCTTGCATATGTGTGTTACAGACTACTTAACATAAGGTACCCGAAGCTGGAAGGTGGCAAAACATGGTTTGCTCTGGACACGAAGGCGTTTACGTTCGCGAAAGACCTGAACAGGGCATGGCCCCTTGGACATGCGCCGTGTATTTTCGCACAGGACTACCTCGCCATCCCAGTGTACTACGAGTAAGGCGTATACCTCCAAGAGATCATGCTGTTGTTAGTTGCCGCGTTCCAGATCAGTCGAAGTCGAAACACGTTCCCTAACATACAGCATGCGTACATGTGTCAGGGGGCACTACTCGCTGGTCATAGCGACGAACCTCTGCACCATGGTCAGCGGGAAGCTATCCGAGACTGCCGAGGGCGGCGTCAAGCTGGTGCATTACGATAGTGCACAGTTGCACACTAATAAGCCAGAAGTGATGGAGGGCGTCAAGAGGTGAGCGGTGAATCTTATATTTGTGCCCTGACCAATCATGATAAATTCCGGTGATGCGATATATAACGAACACCGGTAACGTGCGTCATTTGCAGCATGCTGCTCCTTCTGCACAAAGCTCAGCTGCCCACTGCCGACCGGAAGCAGGCGGAGGACCATGTGAAGTATGCCGAAGTCTACGTAATGCATGTGAGTGCACTTCATGTCGCATCCATGTCGCGGGCACTGTCTGGCGCGTCGGTCAATTGACGTGTGCCTTCTCATGTTATGTGTTTCCTGGCAGCCGGAAGACCACCCACAGCAGTCGAACGCGGTAGACTGTGGGATTTATGTCGGCATGTATCTTCGCGCCCTGGTTTCATCCGGCTTTTCAATCCTCAAACAGTTCATGACGTTCTACGGCGCGAAGTCACACGCATACCGGCGCCAGCTCCGCGAAGAGGTGTCCCTCCACGCCACAGGTGACCTTATTCTGAAGCTGTTTGGGGAGGGTGTGGAGGTTCCCGTGCAGCCTCTTCCCCAGGTGGGAGAACACGGCGCCCTTGTCTTTCCCAAGGAGGACGAAGTCCGCACGGACCTCGCGAGGCAGTCAGGCATGATAGCCTGTATGGAGATAGGTGGTTAGGTTGTGTGTGCGGCTGTCATGGGCCTGGCACGTTCGCTAGGCATTTCGGAGGAACAACTGCTGAGTGGAGCGGCACACGAGCTTCAGGCACACGAGACGCCTCTGCTGGCTCTGTCCACGTCCAAGAACCCCATGGAGCACGCAGCATCTATGCGGACGCTCGGCATGTCCATCCACACGGCTCCATGTCCGCTTCCGCAGCCATCGGTCCCGTCTGCGCATTTCGAAGGGGCGTCACCCAGTAATGGTGAGCCCACACCTGCGGATGTCAGGCCCAAGAAGGAGAAGCAGGATCTCCCAGCCGCTCCAGTGACTCCGGCACCACAGCCGATGGTCTCGCGCTCTGCCAGGTATCGCCTCCGTCCGGGGATCAGGACTGCAGGACGGCCCGTGCGTCAGACCAGCATGCGGTTATCTTCCCCGCATACTAATGAACACGTATACGATAAATCTTCCAGGCTCTCTTGTTCCGTCAAAACAGATACGCACACAAACATTACGACGCTACTGCGCGAGTCCGAAGCCGGGCCACACCTCCTTGGCAATGGCCGCCTCACTATGCCCACCGTCGTTCCCTTACTCCGCCACCACACATGCATTGCATATATGGTTTATCCACAATTCTTCGCACCGGCATACGATGGCACGCATCTCCTCCTGTTGTTCCCCTGATTAGGCCTGCGGAGTACCGCGACTGACGCTTGCCTCTGCCGTCACTGCTTCGACGGCGGCGATGCCGTCGGCCGAGATGCGGAGACCATGGCGTCCCCACTCCCAGCTTTGGGACGCCTCGTCATATGCTGGTCGGAAATCCGCGATGGCGGCCCTAATAGCAGCCTTGACAAGGACGTGGAGGCCGTCCACTATCTGCGCGTTGGTGCTCGCGGATTGGGTTGGCGAAGCGACCCTGGCGCTCCTCCCAGTGATTGACCGCATCTGTCACCTGCGCACGGCAAACCACATACACGCGCACGTGAGGACACTCGCCCAGGTATTGTCGGTAGTCTAAATGACCACGGTGTTTGCGTACCACGTGCTCCAGCCATGCCACGTGGTAGAGCTTCAGTGTCACAGTCCCGTTGACCATCCTTGGCTTGAACACCGCACGCGCGCAGGCCGTAAACGCCCCAGATGCGAAAGGCATCCCTTCACGGGAGCAACTCCAGCTAGACAGCCGCAGCTTTCCTGCCACGTAACGCATAAACAAAGCGCGCATTAGATGACGGTTATCTATGCATATGTAAATCACTCCCTAATTCCCTTTCTGTGGTACCACCCCTTACCCGCCGGAACGTCGCCAAGGCCGACCCTATCTCGGATCCGGGAGAGGGTGCGCCTCGCCTTGGTCGCCCATGGACTCTTCATGTCTCGTTCGTGGCGAAAAAGTCCAATCTTCGGCAGCCCGATGCCTCGGACTCTCCCTGCCGCCGCTGTCTTCCAGTCGCTGCACGACCTGTTCAGGTCGACCCGACGTGCCTTGCACGCCGCGAGAGCCACGCTTGCATAGCTTTCCGTCAGGTTATCCACGACTGCACAGATGGCCCAAGTTTTGGCGGCGCTGCTGGGGTAGAACGTCAGCTGTGCGTTGGAGCGCCGAACGAACAGCTCGGTGCGCGCCTGCTCACATAATTCCTGCCATGTAAGCCCATACATTACGTCAGCAACCGCCACACACGGTCCCCTCTGTATACGGCACACTCTCCCACACATGTTACCTTCCAGCCTTTGTCGGTCGGGAGTAGGTCAAGCGCCTCCTGCATAATGGCAGATGGGGAGTGACGAAGGTGGCCCTCGTCCTCGTCGTCGAACCCCCCCTCCTCATCGGACGCCGTCTCTGACGTGGAGCGTGCCCGCCGCGCCTTCCGGCGCCTTTCCTTGCCGGAGCCGCGCTTGCGCCTCCTCCTCTTCTTAGCACTGCCGTCTTCTTTGGGCTTCGCAGTGAACGCCGTCTCCAACCTTGCAATCGCACGTGCCGTCTCCTCATGGAGCTCCCTCATGCTCTGCAGCTCCTCACGAGTGACCGGTGCGTCATTGGGATCACGCCTCGCGCCGGCGTCATCCTCTTCTGCGTCGGCATCAGCATTGTTCTCCGCTTCCGCACCATCCTCGTCTTGAGCGTGGACTGGGTTACGTCTGGGGAGAGCCACGTCTGGATCGTCGTCCGATGATGGCGCCGGAGGTGCGTCAGGTTCCCCGTCCACTCGTGCAGAGCCCTCGACCACGTCTTGAACAGGACGTTTGCGCCTGCGACCAGCCTTTCCGCTGGAAGCAGCTGTTCCGTCAACCTGCCGGCTTGACTGTGCAGATGAGGAACTACCTTACGAAGTGCTCCCATGCGACATACGCGAGTCCGCCCGAGTCCCACGAGACGGTGGCACGGCTGCATCTCACACCAGTAAACAAACAACGGAGTTCAGTGACAAGCGGAAAGCACATACGTGCATGCTGCGGATAATCGAAAAAGGCCGGGAAACAACAGTCGAAGCGGCAAACACATATGCAGTGCGTCTGGGGTTGGGTACTCACGTGGCGGCGAGGGAGGACCCCTGGCTTGCTGCTCGTTGGCATGCTTCGAAACATCCAGGCGAGGCTTCTTCGTCACCTTACGCCTAACGTTCCCAGGCAGAAGGTAAGAGTTCCGTAGGTAGGCAGGTGGCTGTGACACGCGCTGACTCCTCCCCTCACGTGACGACACGGTGAAACTGTCCATTGTGTACGAAAGTTGTGGGCAGGAATGAGCTTGGCGGACACATTGTCCACTACTTACGCATTCTGAGTCCACGCCAATCGTGCGACTGTGCGTTAACCCCCCATTACACGTGGCCATCAATTGTCGGACAGGCTGCGGTCGTCCTCTGGCGGGTTTTGCCCACATGGCTCAACCCTTATGCAAAGTTATCCACATATCGCGTTATAGAGTCACGCCAATCGTACAAATGCAACACATTGTGTCAAGCTCGTAAAAGTCATCCGCGACTGTGTACTCAGACAATGGATAATTTTCATTATGCGCCAGCCTGCTTGACACACACTGTCCGACATCAGCGCATAGTTGACTCCTCACAACAGGAGACAGTACTACATCTAGCATCACAAGACACATATAGTACGATGCTTCCTATACAGGTCCAACGTCAGTAAGTCTGCCTCAAGCACAGCTAGCAGCCTCGTCCAGTTTATGTGCCAGTTCCAGTTCATGCCTCCGTGCCACTACATATACGTACTCCATGTCCGTTGCGCCTAATCGCACACCGTCTCAACACCATGACCCATCCTGACTTGCACGTCTTCATCGCTGCTGCTGTTGTCCGACGACCGCGTGCCACTGTTTTCCAGTGGGAATGGAGTACCAGGCTCGATGCCCAGCTCTGCCAGCGCTGTCCTCCACTGACGCCACCTCCACCACATCCGTGCCTTGACCAGATGACGCACGTCGTCGCGAACACACCCCTCCAGGCACTCCTTCTCCTCGTCCGTCAGCTCCTTCACGTGCTGGATGTGGTCATTACGCCTGATTACAAAGGCTGCCGCGGCATACGCATACGCCGCATCGAGCTCCACAGTATAGGCGCCCCGCCGAATCTGCTGACCTGTGCCTGGGCCGCACACCATCTTGACACCCCACTTTCGGCCGCGTGCGCACCAACTCACACCTGTCCAGCGGCTGGATGAGACTGCAGATTGTTTAATGAGGCAGACACTTGATGCGCACGGCGAGAAATGGTCACAACCGCGTTATGCGCCTCGGATGTGTGCCGTTGGATGCGGGTGGATAGTAGTGGCGATTCGGCTCGGGACGGTCCAACCCACCACATCGTAGGGCCGTGCGTGCCCTATGCCTACTGGAGCCGTATATGCGACTGCAGCGGCAGGCATGTGTACCGTTGGATGTTGGTGTGGTAGACGGTCGAGGGCGGGACATATGGGCCAGCTTCGTTGGCGCCGTGTAACGTGTACTTTGGCCACGTGGGCCTTCATTTACGGACGGGAGTAATCACACGTCAACAATGGTGAGATACTGCTGGCGATCGAGACCGCGACATATCGTCGATGCATGTGTACGTGTACGGTCGGATGCACAGGTAGCTTACACATGCATAGATCCAGACATAGTTACAGCCGTACACCTGGTACCCAATTCAACGGCATCCGACGAATCCACGTGGTGGGATGGCGACATGCTGTGCCAAACTTCGACCAATGGGGATATGGGGAAATCATGGGATGGCGCTGGGGCATTGGTCACATCGGACGACAACTAAGGGGGTGGATGCAATTCTAGGTTGATCGTGGTCGTCCACGTGAAGGCAGTTGGTTAACCAGGACCATGATTCGAGTCGCTTTGTAGTGTACAAGTACTGTAACTGACGGTATGTCACGCTGACGTCATGGTCGCCACGTGTATGGTTGTCGTAAGATTGCGTCTAATTGTGGCATTTGTTATTTACCCCACCGAGTAGTTCCTGTGGTGACCGGTGCGTGACTTGAATGTGACCGAGCAGTGACGGTGGCTGGGACGCGGGAGAAGCTTTTACGTGACATTTCCGTGACATCACCGTCACATTGGAAGTGACGGTGGGTTCGGTACTTTCATCCATCACCTTTTTACCCCAAAAAAACGTATACGAAAATGTAACGGAAATGTCACATTTTCGTAACTTCTGGCCCTTGGCTTTTCCGCGATGCCTTATTCATCCAACCAACCTCCATCCCAACCTTTCCCCATACTGTCCATTTCACGCAGCGCCGCACAAGCTAGAACGGAAATGCTTGCGGCGTCATCCGTCCATCCATCATAGTGCACCTTGCGCCGACGCTTCGTGAGAGTACCTGCAAAGACCAAGTCGAAACGAGCATTACTAGTTAGATGCACGAAACCGGAGTTCCGCCGCCGCGGCGTACTACTACAGCTAACAGCCTGTTATAAAAACGAGCGCATGCACTGAGTGCGCGGCAGCAACAGATATAAAACGAGCAACGCGCACAGGCAACGTGCGTGCAGAGAGTTTATGCAACGTCGTCGTGTACGTGTAACAAGGTTACGGGCGACGAGGTAACAAGTGACGCCTGCAGGCGACTATAGGGTGTGTTGCACCGGGGATGGGGAAGCGCGGCGGCGTCATGATGGCGGCGAGAGCGGCGGCGGTGGTGGCGCTGGTGGTGGCGCGCTGCTGCATGCCCCTCGCACGCGCTGCTCCCGTGGTGGACGCGGAGAGTAAGCCGTTTAAGCCGTGCTGCATGCTGTTTATCCCTCCACATCCTCCTTTTGACAGCCAGAGGTCCCTGACAGTACGCGGCCGTGCCATGTGCCATACCGCCCCAGGACCGTAACCCTATTCAGCATGCAACATGGAATCTGCACCGCACCAACAACTACTTATCTCTGCTGCTTGCAGCTGTCCCTCCTGCTATCCCCACCTCAATCATTCCTCTACCCTCACCCTGTTCCTCTCGCCTGCCACCGTGAAATATTTTCCACACGTTCTGTGGCGTGCCATGCCACCTTGCCGGGGTGGTATGGCGCGGGAGAATGGCATGAATGGATGGCATGAATGGATGGCATGATTGGATGGCAGTGGAAGCCTTGGAGAATCTGGCACATGAATGCAGCGACGTCGACACTAGGAGCACATGGATGAGGGACAGGGATTGCGACAGCATGGATGCCGTGGAGTGTGATGGTGACGGGCATGTTATTGCACTGTAAGCATGTCATTGCACTGTAAGCATGTCATTGCACTGTAAGCATGTCATTGCACTGTAAGCATGTCATTGCACTGTAAGCATGTTATTGCACTGTAAGCATGTCATTGCACTGTAAGCATGTTATTGCACTGTAAGCATGTCATTGCACTGTAAGCATGTCATTGCACTGTAAGCATGTTATTGCACTGTAAGCATGTCATTGCACTGTAAGCATGTCATTGCACTGTAAGCATGTTATTGCACTGTAAGCATGTTATTGCACTGTAAGCATGTTATTGCACTGTAAGCATGTCATTGCACTGTAAGCATGTTATTGCACTGTAAGCATGTCATTGCACTGTAAGCATGTCATTGCACTGTAAGCATGTTATTGCACTGTAAGCATGTCATTGCACTGTAAGCATGTTATTGCACTGTAAGCATGTCATTGCACTGTAAGCATGTTATTGCACTGTAAGCATGTCATTGCACTGTAAGCATGTTATTGCACTGTAAGCATGTCATTGCACTGTAAGCATGTCATTGCACTGTAAGCATGTCATTGCACTGTAAGCATGTCATTGCACTGTAAGCATGTCATTGCACTGTAAGCATGTTATTGCACTGTAAGCATGTCATTGCACTGTAAGCATGTTATTGCACTGTAAGCATGTCATTGCACTGTAAGCATGTTATTGCACTGTAAGCATGTCATTGCACTGTAAGCATGTTATTGCACTGTAAGCATGTCATTGCACTGTAAGCATGTCATTGCACTGTAAGCATGTTATTGCACTGTAAGCATGTCATTGCACTGTAAGCATGTCATTGCACTGTAAGCATGTTATTGCACTGTAAGCATGTTATTGCACTGTAAGCATGTTATTGCACTGTAAGCATGTCATTGCACTGTAAGCATGTTATTGCACTGTAAGCATGTCATTGCACTGTAAGCATGTCATTGCACTGTAAGCATGTTATTGCACTGTAAGCATGTCATTGCACTGTAAGCATGTTATTGCACTGTAAGCATGTCATTGCACTGTAAGCATGTTATTGCACTGTAAGCATGTCATTGCACTGTAAGCATGTTATTGCACTGTAAGCATGTCATTGCACTGTAAGCATGTTATTGCACTGTAAGCATGTCATTGCACTGTAAGCATGTTATTGCACTGTAAGCATGTCATTGCACTGTAAGCATGTTATTGCACTGTAAGCATGTCATTGCACTGTAAGCATGTCATTGCACTGTAAGCATGTTATTGCACTGTAAGCATGTCATTGCACTGTAAGCATGTCATTGCACTGTAAGCATGTTATTGCACTGTAAGCATGTTATTGCACTGTAAGCATGTTATTGCACTGTAAGCATGTCATTGCACTGTAAGCATGTTATTGCACTGTAAGCATGTCATTGCACTGTAAGCATGTCATTGCACTGTAAGCATGTCATTGCACTGTAAGCATGTTATTGCACTGTAAGCATGTCATTGCACTGTAAGCATGTTATTGCACTGTAAGCATGTCATTGCACTGTAAGCATGTTATTGCACTGTAAGCATGTCATTGCACTGTAAGCATGTTATTGCACTGTAAGCATGTCATTGCACTGTAAGCATGTCATTGCACTGTAAGCATGTTATTGCACTGTAAGCATGTTATTGCACTGTAAGCATGTCATTGCACTGTAAGCATGTTATTGCACTGTAAGCATGTCATTGCACTGTAAGCATGTTATTGCACTGTAAGCATGTCATTGCACTGTAAGCATGTTATTGCACTGTAAGCATGTCATTGCACTGTAAGCATGTCATTGCACTGTAAGCATGTTATTGCACTGTAAGCATGTCATTGCACTGTAAGCATGTCATTGCACTGTAAGCATGTTATTGCACTGTAAGCATGTTATTGCACTGTAAGCATGTTATTGCACTGTAAGCATGTCATTGCACTGTAAGCATGTTATTGCACTGTAAGCATGTCATTGCACTGTAAGCATGTCATTGCACTGTAAGCATGTTATTGCACTGTAAGCATGTCATTGCACTGTAAGCATGTCATTGCACTGTAAGCATGTTATTGCACTGTAAGCATGTTATTGCACTGTAAGCATGTCATTGCACTGTAAGCATGTTATTGCACTGTAAGCATGTCATTGCACTGTAAGCATGTCATTGCACTGTAAGCATGTCATTGCACTGTAAGCATGTCATTGCACTGTAAGCATGTCATTGCACTGTAAGCATGTTATTGCACTGTAAGCATGTCATTGCACTGTAAGCATGTTATTGCACTGTAAGCATGTCATTGCACTGTAAGCATGTCATTGCACTGTAAGCATGTCATTGCACTGTAAGCATGTCATTGCACTGTAAGCATGTTATTGCACTGTAAGCATGTCATTGCACTGTAAGCATGTCATTGCACTGTAAGCATGTCATTGCACTGTAAGCATGTCATTGCACTGTAAGCATGTCGTTGCACTGTAAGCATGTCGTTGCACTGTAAGCATGTCGTTGCACTGTAAGCATGTCGTTGCACTGTAAGCATGTCGTTGCACTGTAAGCATGTCGTTGCACTGTAAGCATGTCATTGCACTGTAAGCATGTCATTGCACTGTAAGCATGTCATTGCACTGTAAGCATGTCATTGCACTGTAAGCATGTCATTGCACTGTAAGCATGTTATTGCACTGTAAGCATGTCATTGCACTGTAAGCATGTTATTGCACTGTAAGCATGTCATTGCACTGTAAGCATGTCATTGCACTGTAAGCATGTTATTGCACTGTAAGCATGTCATTGCACTGTAAGCATGTCATTGCACTGTAAGCATGTCATTGCACTGTAAGCATGTTATTGCACTGTAAGCATGTTATTGCACTGTAAGCATGTCATTGCACTGTAAGCATGTCATTGCACTGTAAGCATGTCATTGCACTGTAAGCATGTCATTGCACTGTAAGCATGTCATTGCACTGTAAGCATGTCATTGCACTGTAAGCATGTTATTGCACTGTAAGCATGTCATTGCACTGTAAGCATGTCATTGCACTGTAAGCATGTCATTGCACTGTAAGCATGTCATTGCACTGTAAGCATGTCATTGCACTGTAAGCATGTCATTGCACTGTAAGCATGTCATTGCACTGTAAGCATGTCATTGCACTGTAAGCATGTCATTGCACTGTAAGCATGTCATTGCACTGTAAGCATGTTATTGCACTGTAAGCATGTTATTGCACTGTAAGCATGTCATTGCACTGTAAGCATGTCATTGCACTGTAAGCATGTCATTGCACTGTAAGCATGTTATTGCACTGTAAGCATGTCATTGCACTGTAAGCATGTCATTGCACTGTAAGCATGTCATTGCACTGTAAGCATGTCATTGCACTGTAAGCATGTTATTGCACTGTAAGCATGTTATTGCACTGTAAGCATGTTATTGCACTGTAAGCATGTCATTGCACTGTAAGCATGTCATTGCACTGTAAGCATGTCATTGCACTGTAAGCATGTCATTGCACTGTAAGCATGTCATTGCACTGTAAGCATGTCATTGCACTGTAAGCATGTCATTGCACTGTAAGCATGTCATTGCACTGTAAGCATGTCATTGCACTGTAAGCATGTCATTGCACTGTAAGCATGTCATTGCACTGTAAGCATGTCATTGCACTGTAAGCATGTCATTGCACTGTAAGCATGTTATTGCACTGTAAGCATGTCATTGCACTGTAAGCATGTTATTGCACTGTAAGCATGTCATTGCACTGTAAGCATGTTATTGCACTGTAAGCATGTCATTGCACTGTAAGCATGTCATTGCACTGTAAGCATGTCATTGCACTGTAAGCATGTCATTGCACTGTAAGCATGTTATTGCACTGTAAGCATGTCATTGCACTGTAAGCATGTCATTGCACTGTAAGCATGTTATTGCACTGTAAGCATGTTATTGCACTGTAAGCATGTCATTGCACTGTAAGCATGTCATTGCACTGTAAGCATGTTATTGCACTGTAAGCATGTCATTGCACTGTAAGCATGTCATTGCACTGTAAGCATGTTATTGCACTGTAAGCATGTCATTGCACTGTAAGCATGTTATTGCACTGTAAGCATGTCATTGCACTGTAAGCATGTCATTGCACTGTAAGCATGTCATTGCACTGTAAGCATGTCATTGCACTGTAAGCATGTTATTGCACTGTAAGCATGTCATTGCACTGTAAGCATGTCATTGCACTGTAAGCATGTCATTGCACTGTAAGCATGTCATTGCACTGTAAGCATGTCATTGCACTGTAAGCATGTCATTGCACTGTAAGCATGTCATTGCACTGTAAGCATGTCATTGCACTGTAAGCATGTCATTGCACTGTAAGCATGTCATTGCACTGTAAGCATGTCATTGCACTGTAAGCATGTCATTGCACTGTAAGCATGTCATTGCACTGTAAGCATGTCATTGCACTGTAAGCATGTCATTGCACTGTAAGCATGTCATTGCACTGTAAGCATGTCATTGCACTGTAAGCATGTCATTGCACTGTAAGCATGTCATTGCACTGTAAGCATGTCATTGCACTGTAAGCATGTCATTGCACTGTAAGCATGTCATTGCACTGTAAGCATGTCATTGCACTGTAAGCATGTCATTGCACTGTAAGCATGTCATTGCACTGTAAGCATGTCATTGCACTGTAAGCATGTCATTGCACTGTAAGCATGTCATTGCACTGTAAGCATGTCATTGCACTGTAAGCATGTCATTGCACTGTAAGCATGTCATTGCACTGTAAGCATGTCATTGCACTGTAAGCATGTCATTGCACTGTAAGCATGTCATTGCACTGTAAGCATGTCATTGCACTGTAAGCATGTTATTGCACTGTAAGCATGTTATTGCACTGTAAGCATGTCATTGCACTGTAAGCATGTCATTGCACTGTAAGCATGTTATTGCACTGTAAGCATGTTATTGCACTGTAAGCATGTCATTGCACTGTAAGCATGTCATTGCACTGTAAGCATGTTATTGCACTGTAAGCATGTCATTGCACTGTAAGCATGTCATTGCACTGTAAGCATGTCATTGCACTGTAAGCATGTCATTGCACTGTAAGCATGTCATTGCACTGTAAGCATGTCATTGCACTGTAAGCATGTCATTGCACTGTAAGCATGTTATTGCACTGTAAGCATGTCATTGCACTGTAAGCATGTTATTGCACTGTAAGCATGTCATTGCACTGTAAGCATGTCATTGCACTGTAAGCATGTTATTGCACTGTAAGCATGTCATTGCACTGTAAGCATGTCATTGCACTGTAAGCATGTCATTGCACTGTAAGCATGTCATTGCACTGTAAGCATGTCATTGCACTGTAAGCATGTCATTGCACTGTAAGCATGTCATTGCACTGTAAGCATGTCATTGCACTGTAAGCATGTCATTGCACTGTAAGCATGTCATTGCACTGTAAGCATGTCATTGCACTGTAAGCATGTCATTGCACTGTAAGCATGTTATTGCACTGTAAGCATGTTATTGCACTGTAAGCATGTCATTGCACTGTAAGCATGTCATTGCACTGTAAGCATGTCATTGCACTGTAAGCATGTCATTGCACTGTAAGCATGTCATTGCACTGTAAGCATGTCATTGCACTGTAAGCATGTCATTGCACTGTAAGCATGTTATTGCACTGTAAGCATGTCATTGCACTGTAAGCATGTCATTGCACTGTAAGCATGTCATTGCACTGTAAGCATGTCATTGCACTGTAAGCATGTCATTGCACTGTAAGCATGTCATTGCACTGTAAGCATGTCATTGCACTGTAAGCATGTCATTGCACTGTAAGCATGTCATTGCACTGTAAGCATGTCATTGCACTGTAAGCATGTCATTGCACTGTAAGCATGTCATTGCACTGTAAGCATGTCATTGCACTGTAAGCATGTCATTGCACTGTAAGCATGTCATTGCACTGTAAGCATGTTATTGCACTGTAAGCATGTCATTGCACTGTAAGCATGTCATTGCACTGTAAGCATGTCATTGCACTGTAAGCATGTCATTGCACTGTAAGCATGTCATTGCACTGTAAGCATGTCATTGCACTGTAAGCATGTCATTGCACTGTAAGCATGTCATTGCACTGTAAGCATGTCATTGCACTGTAAGCATGTTATTGCACTGTAAGCATGTCATTGCACTGTAAGCATGTCATTGCACTGTAAGCATGTCATTGCACTGTAAGCATGTCATTGCACTGTAAGCATGTCATTGCACTGTAAGCATGTCATTGCACTGTAAGCATGTCATTGCACTGTAAGCATGTCATTGCACTGTAAGCATGTCATTGCACTGTAAGCATGTCATTGCACTGTAAGCATGTCATTGCACTGTAAGCATGTCATTGCACTGTAAGCATGTCATTGCACTGTAAGCATGTCATTGCACTGTAAGCATGTCATTGCACTGTAAGCATGTCATTGCACTGTAAGCATGTCATTGCACTGTAAGCATGTCATTGCACTGTAAGCATGTCATTGCACTGTAAGCATGTCATTGCACTGTAAGCATGTCATTGCACTGTAAGCATGTCATTGCACTGTAAGCATGTCATTGCACTGTAAGCATGTCATTGCACTGTAAGCATGTCATTGCACTGTAAGCATGTCATTGCACTGTAAGCATGTCATTGCACTGTAAGCATGTCATTGCACTGTAAGCATGTCATTGCACTGTAAGCATGTCATTGCACTGTAAGCATGTCATTGCACTGTAAGCATGTCATTGCACTGTAAGCATGTCATTGCACTGTAAGCATGTCATTGCACTGTAAGCATGTCATTGCACTGTAAGCATGTCATTGCACTGTAAGCATGTCATTGCACTGTAAGCATGTCATTGCACTGTAAGCATGTCATTGCACTGTAAGCATGTCATTGCACTGTAAGCATGTCATTGCACTGTAAGCATGTCATTGCACTGTAAGCATGTCATTGCACTGTAAGCATGTCATTGCACTGTAAGCATGTCATTGCACTGTAAGCATGTCATTGCACTGTAAGCATGTCATTGCACTGTAAGCATGTCATTGCACTGTAAGCATGTCATTGCACTGTAAGCATGTCATTGCACTGTAAGCATGTCATTGCACTGTAAGCATGTCATTGCACTGTAAGCATGTCATTGCACTGTAAGCATGTCATTGCACTGTAAGCATGTCATTGCACTGTAAGCATGTTATTGCACTGTAAGCATGTCATTGCACTGTAAGCATGTCATTGCACTGTAAGCATGTCATTGCACTGTAAGCATGTCATTGCACTGTAAGCATGTCATTGCACTGTAAGCATGTCATTGCACTGTAAGCATGTCATTGCACTGTAAGCATGTCATTGCACTGTAAGCATGTCATTGCACTGTAAGCATGTCATTGCACTGTAAGCATGTCATTGCACTGTAAGCATGTCATTGCACTGTAAGCATGTCATTGCACTGTAAGCATGTCATTGCACTGTAAGCATGTCATTGCACTGTAAGCATGTCATTGCACTGTAAGCATGTCATTGCACTGTAAGCATGTCATTGCACTGTAAGCATGTCATTGCACTGTAAGCATGTCATTGCACTGTAAGCATGTCATTGCACTGTAAGCATGTCATTGCACTGTAAGCATGTCATTGCACTGTAAGCATGTCATTGCACTGTAAGCATGTCATTGCACTGTAAGCATGTCATTGCACTGTAAGCATGTTATTGCACTGTAAGCATGTCATTGCACTGTAAGCATGTTATTGCACTGTAAGCATGTCATTGCACTGTAAGCATGTTATTGCACTGTAAGCATGTCATTGCACTGTAAGCATGTTATTGCACTGTAAGCATGTCATTGCACTGTAAGCATGTCATTGCACTGTAAGCATGTCATTGCACTGTAAGCATGTCATTGCACTGTAAGCATGTCATTGCACTGTAAGCATGTTATTGCACTGTAAGCATGTTATTGCACTGTAAGCATGTTATTGCACTGTAAGCATGTCATTGCACTGTAAGCATGTTATTGCACTGTAAGCATGTCATTGCACTGTAAGCATGTTATTGCACTGTAAGCATGTTATTGCACTGTAAGCATGTTATTGCACTGTAAGCATGTTATTGCACTGTAAGCATGTCATTGCACTGTAAGCATGTTATTGCACTGTAAGCATGTCATTGCACTGTAAGCATGTTATTGCACTGTAAGCATGTCATTGCACTGTAAGCATGTTATTGCACTGTAAGCATGTCATTGCACTGTAAGCATGTCATTGCACTGTAAGCATGTCATTGCACTGTAAGCATGTCATTGCACTGTAAGCATGTCATTGCACTGTAAGCATGTTATTGCACTGTAAGCATGTTATTGCACTGTAAGCATGTTATTGCACTGTAAGCATGTCATTGCACTGTAAGCATGTTATTGCACTGTAAGCATGTCATTGCACTGTAAGCATGTCATTGCACTGTAAGCATGTTATTGCACTGTAAGCATGTTATTGCACTGTAAGCATGTCATTGCACTGTAAGCATGTCATTGCACTGTAAGCATGTTATTGCACTGTAAGCATGTCATTGCACTGTAAGCATGTCATTGCACTGTAAGCATGTCATTGCACTGTAAGCATGTCATTGCACTGTAAGCATGTCATTGCACTGTAAGCATGTCATTGCACTGTAAGCATGTCATTGCACTGTAAGCATGTTATTGCACTGTAAGCATGTCATTGCACTGTAAGCATGTCATTGCACTGTAAGCATGTTATTGCACTGTAAGCATGTCATTGCACTGTAAGCATGTCATTGCACTGTAAGCATGTCATTGCACTGTAAGCATGTCATTGCACTGTAAGCATGTCATTGCACTGTAAGCATGTCATTGCACTGTAAGCATGTTATTGCACTGTAAGCATGTTATTGCACTGTAAGCATGTCATTGCACTGTAAGCATGTCATTGCACTGTAAGCATGTCATTGCACTGTAAGCATGTCATTGCACTGTAAGCATGTTATTGCACTGTAAGCATGTTATTGCACTGTAAGCATGTTATTGCACTGTAAGCATGTCATTGCACTGTAAGCATGTTATTGCACTGTAAGCATGTCATTGCACTGTAAGCATGTCATTGCACTGTAAGCATGTTATTGCACTGTAAGCATGTCATTGCACTGTAAGCATGTTATTGCACTGTAAGCATGTCATTGCACTGTAAGCATGTTATTGCACTGTAAGCATGTCATTGCACTGTAAGCATGTTATTGCACTGTAAGCATGTCATTGCACTGTAAGCATGTCATTGCACTGTAAGCATGTTATTGCACTGTAAGCATGTTATTGCACTGTAAGCATGTCATTGCACTGTAAGCATGTCATTGCACTGTAAGCATGTCATTGCACTGTAAGCATGTTATTGCACTGTAAGCATGTTATTGCACTGTAAGCATGTCATTGCACTGTAAGCATGTTATTGCACTGTAAGCATGTCATTGCACTGTAAGCATGTTATTGCACTGTAAGCATGTCATTGCACTGTAAGCATGTCATTGCACTGTAAGCATGTTATTGCACTGTAAGCATGTTATTGCACTGTAAGCATGTCATTGCACTGTAAGCATGTTATTGCACTGTAAGCATGTCATTGCACTGTAAGCATGTTATTGCACTGTAAGCATGTTATTGCACTGTAAGCATGTCATTGCACTGTAAGCATGTTATTGCACTGTAAGCATGTCATTGCACTGTAAGCATGTCATTGCACTGTAAGCATGTCATTGCACTGTAAGCATGTCATTGCACTGTAAGCATGTCATTGCACTGTAAGCATGTCATTGCACTGTAAGCATGTCATTGCACTGTAAGCATGTCATTGCACTGTAAGCATGTCATTGCACTGTAAGCATGTCATTGCACTGTAAGCATGTCATTGCACTGTAAGCATGTCATTGCACTGTAAGCATGTCATTGCACTGTAAGCATGTCATTGCACTGTAAGCATGTTATTGCACTGTAAGCATGTTATTGCACTGTAAGCATGTCATTGCACTGTAAGCATGTTATTGCACTGTAAGCATGTTATTGCACTGTAAGCATGTTATTGCACTGTAAGCATGTCATTGCACTGTAAGCATGTCATTGCACTGTAAGCATGTCATTGCACTGTAAGCATGTCATTGCACTGTAAGCATGTCATTGCACTGTAAGCATGTCATTGCACTGTAAGCATGTCATTGCACTGTAAGCATGTCATTGCACTGTAAGCATGTCATTGCACTGTAAGCATGTCATTGCACTGTAAGCATGTCATTGCACTGTAAGCATGTTATTGCACTGTAAGCATGTTATTGCACTGTAAGCATGTCATTGCACTGTAAGCATGTCATTGCACTGTAAGCATGTTATTGCACTGTAAGCATGTCATTGCACTGTAAGCATGTCATTGCACTGTAAGCATGTCATTGCACTGTAAGCATGTCATTGCACTGTAAGCATGTCATTGCACTGTAAGCATGTCATTGCACTGTAAGCATGTCATTGCACTGTAAGCATGTTATTGCACTGTAAGCATGTCATTGCACTGTAAGCATGTTATTGCACTGTAAGCATGTTATTGCACTGTAAGCATGTCATTGCACTGTAAGCATGTTATTGCACTGTAAGCATGTCATTGCACTGTAAGCATGTCATTGCACTGTAAGCATGTCATTGCACTGTAAGCATGTCATTGCACTGTAAGCATGTCATTGCACTGTAAGCATGTCATTGCACTGTAAGCATGTCATTGCACTGTAAGCATGTCATTGCACTGTAAGCATGTCATTGCACTGTAAGCATGTCATTGCACTGTAAGCATGTCATTGCACTGTAAGCATGTCATTGCACTGTAAGCATGTCATTGCACTGTAAGCATGTCATTGCACTGTAAGCATGTCATTGCACTGTAAGCATGTCATTGCACTGTAAGCATGTTATTGCACTGTAAGCATGTTATTGCACTGTAAGCATGTCATTGCACTGTAAGCATGTTATTGCACTGTAAGCATGTCATTGCACTGTAAGCATGTTATTGCACTGTAAGCATGTCATTGCACTGTAAGCATGTCATTGCACTGTAAGCATGTCATTGCACTGTAAGCATGTCATTGCACTGTAAGCATGTCATTGCACTGTAAGCATGTCATTGCACTGTAAGCATGTCATTGCACTGTAAGCATGTCATTGCACTGTAAGCATGTCATTGCACTGTAAGCATGTCATTGCACTGTAAGCATGTCATTGCACTGTAAGCATGTCATTGCACTGTAAGCATGTCATTGCACTGTAAGCATGTCATTGCACTGTAAGCATGTCATTGCACTGTAAGCATGTCATTGCACTGTAAGCATGTCATTGCACTGTAAGCATGTCATTGCACTGTAAGCATGTCATTGCACTGTAAGCATGTCATTGCACTGTAAGCATGTCATTGCACTGTAAGCATGTCATTGCACTGTAAGCATGTCATTGCACTGTAAGCATGTCATTGCACTGTAAGCATGTCATTGCACTGTAAGCATGTCATTGCACTGTAAGCATGTCATTGCACTGTAAGCATGTTATTGCACTGTAAGCATGTCATTGCACTGTAAGCATGTTATTGCACTGTAAGCATGTTATTGCACTGTAAGCATGTTATTGCACTGTAAGCATGTCATTGCACTGTAAGCATGTTATTGCACTGTAAGCATGTCATTGCACTGTAAGCATGTCATTGCACTGTAAGCATGTCATTGCACTGTAAGCATGTCATTGCACTGTAAGCATGTCATTGCACTGTAAGCATGTTATTGCACTGTAAGCATGTTATTGCACTGTAAGCATGTTATTGCACTGTAAGCATGTCATTGCACTGTAAGCATGTTATTGCACTGTAAGCATGTCATTGCACTGTAAGCATGTTATTGCACTGTAAGCATGTCATTGCACTGTAAGCATGTTATTGCACTGTAAGCATGTCATTGCACTGTAAGCATGTTATTGCACTGTAAGCATGTCATTGCACTGTAAGCATGTTATTGCACTGTAAGCATGTCATTGCACTGTAAGCATGTCATTGCACTGTAAGCATGTCATTGCACTGTAAGCATGTCATTGCACTGTAAGCATGTCATTGCACTGTAAGCATGTCATTGCACTGTAAGCATGTCATTGCACTGTAAGCATGTCATTGCACTGTAAGCATGTCATTGCACTGTAAGCATGTCATTGCACTGTAAGCATGTTATTGCACTGTAAGCATGTTATTGCACTGTAAGCATGTTATTGCACTGTAAGCATGTCATTGCACTGTAAGCATGTCATTGCACTGTAAGCATGTCATTGCACTGTAAGCATGTCATTGCACTGTAAGCATGTCATTGCACTGTAAGCATGTCATTGCACTGTAAGCATGTCATTGCACTGTAAGCATGTCATTGCACTGTAAGCATGTCATTGCACTGTAAGCATGTCATTGCACTGTAAGCATGTCATTGCACTGTAAGCATGTCATTGCACTGTAAGCATGTCATTGCACTGTAAGCATGTCATTGCACTGTAAGCATGTCATTGCACTGTAAGCATGTCATTGCACTGTAAGCATGTCATTGCACTGTAAGCATGTCATTGCACTGTAAGCATGTCATTGCACTGTAAGCATGTCATTGCACTGTAAGCATGTCATTGCACTGTAAGCATGTCATTGCACTGTAAGCATGTCATTGCACTGTAAGCATGTCATTGCACTGTAAGCATGTCATTGCACTGTAAGCATGTCATTGCACTGTAAGCATGTCATTGCACTGTAAGCATGTCATTGCACTGTAAGCATGTCATTGCACTGTAAGCATGTCATTGCACTGTAAGCATGTCATTGCACTGTAAGCATGTCATTGCACTGTAAGCATGTCATTGCACTGTAAGCATGTCATTGCACTGAATTCCCTGCATTATCCCCTTCCCTCTATTTCAGCTCCCTTTGCATCTGCAAAACCAGTAGTTGATTCGACTTTAGTCCTCCCTCCCTCCGTGCCCTCCTCCACCTACAGCTCCATCAGAGAGTGTGCTGACATCTTTTCCCTGCCCTCGGCTCTCTTCACATTGTCCCACCTGAACGATCTGTGAGACTCCTGCTGACTCACTCTCCCTCCCTCATGACCCTCATTCGTTCCGTCCCCGACTTTCCTCCACTTTCTTGAACTGCCCTTGCTTGTTTTTCCCGTCTATCCATCCATCCATCCATCCATCCATCCATCCATCCATCCATCCATCCATCCATCCATCCATCCATCCATCCATCCATCCATCCATCCATCCATCCATCCATCCATCCATCCATCCATCCATCCATCCATCCATCCATCCATCCATCCATCCATCCATCCATCTATCCACCCACCCACCCACCCATCCACCATCTTTGCGTGTGCTGACTGCCTGCAGTAATATAGAGTATTGCTATCAACTGACTCGCTTGCTCCCGGATACCCCAGGCAGAATGTCTTCTCACATGGGCGGGTCAGTTTGATCTATTTTCCCAAGCATCTCCCTCTTCTCTCATGCACCTCCCTCTTCTCTCTGTCAAGGGCTGTCACAGCACCAAGGCCCACCTGTTTTGCATCAGCCGCCCACTTTTCTTCTCCACATCAACCTGTGTGTGCACGCCCAGCTGCATGCCCAACTGCATGCCCAACTGCATGCTGAACTGCATGCCCAACTGCATGCCTAACTGCATGCCCAACTGCATGCCCAACTGCTTGCCTGAATCACCCCTTCCATTTCGCGTGATTGGGATCCTCTCCACCCCAGCAACAGGCCCAACACCTGCTGCCAGCACACTCCTCCCACTCTCCCTTCCATCACCACTGTTGCTCCCGTGAGACTCCTCTCCTATCTCCCACCACTTCGTCTGCTGACCTACCCCTACTCCCTCGTTCTCCTCTTTCCCCTCCCTGCTGTCTCCCCTCCCTGTCCTCTCCCCCATGCCTGCCTGCCACGGCCCCATCAATGCAGCAGCACCGCCTCTCACGGCAATCTCAAAGCTTCCGTTCCGCAAGAGCTGGGCAATCTGCAGCAGCTCACCCGCCTGTCAGTGCGCTGTGGGGGGGGGGGGGCGGGTGGGGGGGGAGTGAGTGGGTGGGCGGGTGGGCGGGTGGGTGGATGGGTGGGTGGGTGGGTATGTGAATTGCAGGATGAGAGGATGAGCAGGTGAGGGGGTTAGTGGGTGCATGAGGTGAGAGAATGAATGCAAGGGATGGAGCAAGATGAGGCTTAAAGAGTTGTGCCTCCACTGGACTCTGCGATCACTCAATGTCCATCTGGTCCCTCACACCCCATCTGGCCCCTCATACCCCATCTGGCCCCTCACACCGCATCTGGCCCCTCACAGCCCATTTCTGTGATCCTTCCTACCATTGTGTGCTACTCATTTCTTTCCTTCACCCACTTGTCAGCAGCCTCTGGTCAACAGTCCTAGTTTTGTTGGGTCACCTTAATCAGAAAACGGTTACCACCGACTATTTTTTCTGGGTCAGCTTTCAACCAGAAACCCTAAACCCTGACCCTCCATGGTGCGTGCATGGTGCATACATGGCATGTAAATGGTGCATGCATGGTGCGTGCATGGTGCATGCATGGTGCGTGCATGGTGCATGCATGGTGCGTGCATGGTGCGTGCATGGTGCGTGCATGGTGTATGCATGGTGCGTGCATGGTGCATGCATGGTGCGTGCATTGTGCATGCATGGTGCGTGCATGGTGCATGCATGGTGCATGCATGGTGCGTGCATGGTGCATGCATGGTGCGTGCATGGTGCATGCATGGTGCGTGCATGGTGCGTGCATGGTGCGTGCATGGTGCAGGCATGGTGCGTGCATGGTGCATGCATGGTGCGTGCATGGTGCATGCATGGTGCGTGCATGGTGCATGCATGGTGCGTGCATGGTGCATGCATGGTGCGTGCATGGTGCGTGCATGGTGCGTGCATGGTGCGTGCATGGTGCGTGCATGGTGCGTGCATGGTGCGTGCATGGTGCGTGCATGGTGCATGCATGGTGCGTGCATGGTGCATGCATGGTGCGTGCATGGTGCGTGCATGGTGCATGCATGGTGCGTGCATGGTGCATGCATGGTGCGTGCATGGTGCGTGCATGGTGCGTGCATGGTGCATGCATGGTGCAAGCAGGCGTTTGAAGCGCAACCCTGTACTCGAATCACTACCAGAGCAGCTCTCCCAGCTGCAGAAGCTGCAGTCTCTGTAAGGCCGGTTGAGGGGCATGTGATGGCATGTGATGGCATGGGATAGCATGGGATGGCATGTGATTGCATGTGATCGCACCCTACCGGATGTGCGAAGCCTTGAGGGGAAGCATGTGAAGCATTGTGCACGACTCTGCGACATGAAAGGGAAATTTCACACGCTCCCTTCCTTTACCATGTCCTCTCCTTCTTCCATGCTCTCTCTCCCTTCTTTATTTCCCCTCGCCTTTCAATTTCACCTTCCCCATCCTCGCTCTCCTCAACTACTCGTGGGTTCCACATACCCCCAATCCCTGCTCCTTGCATCTTGACTGCTCCTTCTTTCTCGACTGCGTGCATCATCAGGGACTTGTCGGTTCATCCTCAACTGATTGGGGAGTTTCCTGGGTGGATCTTCAGCCTCACAGGCTTGACTTCACTGTGCGTGCTGCCATGCACCATCTGCCATGCGCCATCTGCCATGTGCCATCTGCCATCCATACACTGCATGTCCTTGTCACGTCGTTGTTACCTCACCTCTTTGTTACCTCACCTCTTTGTTACCTCACCTCTTTGTTACCTCACCTCTTTGTTAACTCACCTCTTTGTTACCTCACCTCTTTGTTACCTCACCTCTTTGTTGACTCACCTCTTTGTTAACTCACCTCTTTGTTACCTCACCTCTTTGTTACCTCACCTCTTTGTTGACTCACCTCTTTGTTACCTCACCTCTTTGTTACCTCACCTCTTTGTTGACTCACCTCTTTGTTGACTCACCTCTTTGTTAACTCACCTCTTTGTTAACTCACCTCTTTGTTAACTCACCTCTTTCTTTATTCACCTGCTCCCAACAGCGTTTTCAACTCCCTTTTCATATTTCCCCTTCGTTTCTCCTTTCCTCTTTCACCCATACCTTCCCCTCCGGCCTTCCCTCTCCATTAATCCTCCTCCCTGTTTTCACCCACCCTCTCCATGCACCAGGTATATCACGAGAAGCAAGTGGTCAGGCTCCATTCCAGAGGCAATCAGCAGCCTCAAGCAGCTGCAGGAGTTGTGAGTGGTGATGCACACACACATGCACTGCAGACACATGAATGCGAGGCATGTGCTATCAACTTTTCGACACCCAACCTCGACCACTCCCCTCCACCACCCCTCTCTATCCCACACCTCACCACACTGTGCCACACTTGACCGCAGATTCCTCGATGAGGTCAATCTGACAGGGCCCATCCCCGAGTCAATAGGAGCGCTCACCAACCTGAATCAATTGTAAGGAAGTGGGGTGGGCTGCTGGGATGAAGGTGGCGCTTCAAGCAACCGATGTTAGCCTGCTCTTCCTATCACTCCATTGCTGACGTGGTCTCTTTTGATCAAGTTGCTCCAGAACCAAAAAGGCTTCGGACGCATTGCTTTCTGCGTTCGAACGGAGAAGGACGCTGAATGGAGGGAAAATCGCGGAACGCTTGGCCAACTTTTTTTTGGTCAGATCGGAGAAAAAAAAAAAAAAAAGCCAGCGCGCGAAATTGACATTCGCGATTTCGTCGCAAATGTCTGTTTGGCCAAAATTCAACCCCTCCCAACCCTACCTTAGTATTCTCCTTCGTAATCCCTAAACCCGAAAAGTATTATGTGGGGGAAAATCTTGTTCATGTGTAGTTATGTCCTCCCCCCCCCCACCCACGGCCCCCTGTATTTTGTTTTGTCTGCCCGTACGTTTTTTTTACCCTGCCTGGCCTTGCGTTTCTTAAGCATTCAAAAGGACCACAAAACTGCGTCCTGCGTTTTAAACGCTGCGTTTGAACGCTAGCGTTTAAAACGCAGAACGAGTTTTTCTCCACTTAGCTCTAGAAGTGCATTCTGCCGGCCATTGTTGCCTTTTCTCACAACTCAACTTACCAGGTCAACCGCACTGGGAAAGCATTGCAAGCCGTGCGTGTTGAGGAGGGTCCGTGCCTGCACTCCTTTTCCAAAAGTCCCTTGTGCCTTTACAATAGCTCTTGTAACTCCCTTCTTTTCTTTGGAGTGTTGCTCAAGTTGCTCTTGGTCTTGTTGTTCCAAACAGCTTATGGAATAATAATAATGATAATAATAATAATAATAATAATAATAATAATAATAATAATAATAATAATAATAATAATAATAATAATAATAATAATAATAATAATAATAGTAATAATAATAATAATAATAATAATAATAAACCCCTGAGATCTCTTTGAACGCTTACACAGCGAGTGCAATACTAGCGGTTAGTTCTTTTGCTTTAAGCCTAGCTTCACGACTGCTGCTCCCTGAGAATTATCTCAAGATCCTTTGGAGCGTTGCTCAAGTTGCTCTTGTTCTTGTTGTCCCTTTCTTTGCTTGCCTTAGTTTTGGATGCACCACATCCGCCACTGCAATGAGATGCCACATACATATGCTGTAGCTCATCTTCAAACCCATGCCATCCCATGCCATCCCATGCCATCCCATGCCATCCCATGCCATCCCATGCCATCCCATGCCATCCCATGCCATCCCATGCCATCCCATGCCATCCCATGCCATCCCATGCCATCCCATGCCATCCCTTGACATCCCATGCCATCAAATGCCATCAAATTCCATCCCATGCCACCACACGGCAGGAGTGTGTTCAGCAACAGGCTGAGTGGCACCATCCCCGCCTGCATTGCCAACCTCACCGCACTCACCGCCCTGTGCGATCATTCTCCCTCCACCCTCCCCTCTTCCATTGTCCCTCAAACCCCCTACTCCAATTCTCCCTCCACCCTCCTCTCTCCAATTCTCCTTTCACCCCCCTCTCTCCCAGTCACCCTACGCCCTAAGCTTCCCTTTTCTGGGTTCTTAGGAGGAATTTACCAGAACAGTTGATGACATCACCGTATCACACGAGAAGAAGATAAATAAATCAACCATGTTGTTGCGAAGTGAAGAATTTAACTTTGCACTTCTCCCACCCATCCCCCACTTCAGCATCCCCCCTTCCATTTTCTCCTCTAACATTCTCTCCCTGCATTTCACCTCCCTGCGTTCAATGCCTCTCCTTCCCCTCTCCGCCCTTCCCCACGCCCCCCTTCCCCTCTCCGCTCTTTTTCTATCCACCTTCCCCCCTCCGCGCTTCCCTCATCTCTCCATGCTTTAGGCACCTAAGCTACAACAATCTCTCAGGCTCCATTCCAGACGCAATCAGCAGCCTCAAGCAACTACAGCAGTTGTGAGTAATGATGGGGACTTGTAGCTCACCTTGTAGCATGTGTGACCTCATCACATTCCCTCCCATCTTATCCCACCCCGTCCCATCCCATCCCATCCCATCCCATCCTACGAGCTCTCAAACTGAGCACACATATTGCCAACCAACCCAAGACAACGGAAGAGGTTTCGCATGACTAAAATGGAAAGCCTATACAAACCCTCAACTCGAAGATTGATTCGCACATGCGTGCATGTGGATTGTCCGGCCATGATATATAACAGTCCAACGCTTAGATTGTGGAAAAGACAAGAATGAAGAACGTAAGCATCAGTGCATATCGTTTGCAACTTCAAAGTGAACATGATTGAAGAATCCTACAAGATCATCATGAATTCTAGAGCAAGCTATATCTTACTCCAGTGCCTTCACTTGCCTCTGAAAGCAGTGCTGTCAGGAGTCTCCCTTCCTAGATATATAAAATTGTCCCTAGCGCTTTCACCCAAGTGATTGTACTCCTTTCCTCATTCCCCTTTTCCTCATTGCCCTTTTCGTCATTGCCTTCTCATCTCAGGGATTTGTCGGGGAACCACTTTTCATCAGGCATCATTCCTGCAAGTGTCGGGTCTTTCACTCAACTCCAACACTTGTGAGTGCCGTGTCGAACCTGAACCGATCGATCTCTGAGCAAGTTTGATATTTTGCGAAACCCTTGTGTCCTGTGCTTTCTTTAATGGTCCCTTCTCTCTACCTGCCCTCTTCTTTCAATTCTCCCTCCACCCACCCTACTCCTACCTTTTCTTCATTCTGATGGAAGATTGTGATTATTTTGTCAGCTGTAGAATAAGAACTTACATGAATGCTTATATACAACATTCTGCATGGCATAGTTCTACCATGTTATTTGTTAAAAAACGCTTTTCTGCAGTTCTTCCATCCATCCGTCCATGATCCATCCATCAATCCACCACTCAGCTTTCCCCCTTCCATTTTCTCAGTCATGACCATCCTCCCTGCCTTTTGAGTCGACTCAAAAGTCACTCCATTTCTCAGTCATGACTCATGACTATCCTCCCTGCCTTCTGCCTCCAATGCCTCGCCCTTCACCTCGCCACCCGTCCCCTCTCTGTGCTGCCCCCACCCTCATTATTCTCCAGGAACCTCGAACGCAGCAATCTCTCAG
Organism: Closterium sp. Yama58-4; assembly: GCA_947470075.1. Taxonomy (NCBI): domain Eukaryota; kingdom Viridiplantae; phylum Streptophyta; class Zygnematophyceae; order Desmidiales; family Closteriaceae; genus Closterium; species Closterium sp. Yama58-4. The sequence goes on from CANIUD010000210.1 coordinate 77,975, forward strand.
GCTCCATTCCAGAGGCAATCAGCAGCCTCAAGCAGCTACGAAGCTTGTGAGTGGTGATGGGGAAGGCATGCAAGGTGCTGTGGAATGATCAGGTGTGGTAGCCAAAGGTCCCCTCAGGGAGCAAGTGAGTGGGAGAGTGAGAGGCTGAGAGCGGGTGTGGCGAGAGTGTGAGTGGGTGAGTGAGTGAGTGAGTGAGTGAGTGAGTGAGTGAGTTAGTGGGTGAGGGGACCAGAGGGTGAGTGATTAGAGGAACGCCTGAGTGAATGAGCGAGTGGAGGTGTCCCTATGGGCAAATGGTCTAGCCGTCCATCCCATCACATCACATCCCATCCCATGCCATGCCATACTTTCCCATCCCATGGCATACCATCTCATCCCATCATATTCCATGCCTTGTTATGCCATCCCATGCCATGCCATGCCATGCCATGCCATGCCATGGCAGGAAGCTGAAGGACAACAGCCTGAGTGGCACCATTCCTGCCTGCATTGGCAACCTCACCGCACTCACCACTCTGTGCGTCCAATCTCCCTCCACACACTTCTTCCCACCTGCCTCTTTCTGCTGAGCGTTGGGCATTTGAAAGGGTGCCCCTCTCTGCCTTCTTCTTGCCCTCTCCTCTTCTTCTCTTCCTATCCTTCTCCTCCCCTCGCCACCTGTTTTCCTTTACCCCCCTACTTCTTTTCCCCTCTTCTCCTCTTCTCCTTTCTCCCTCTCCCCCTGTTCTCATGTTTTCCTCTTCTTCTCTTCCCCTCTTCTTTTCTGTTCTCCCCTTCGTATCTCCTTCCCTCCATGTCCATCCACCCACCTTTCTGCCGTCAGGGAATTAAGCAACAACCGCCTTGCAGGGACGATACCTGCTGCAATCACCACGCTCACTAAACTCAAATACCTGTCAGTACCTCTCCAGCTGCCATCACCACACTGGAAGGTAATCTCTGAATGGTGGTGTGTTTGAGTAATATTCTCAACAAACAACCTCGTTGAGTGATCTTACCTCCCATGTCTACACACGTCTCTTCCTTTCTGCCATCCACACCCGCCATGAAACACCACTTACCCTCCCCTTCCCTCCCATGTCTACCATCGCTCCTGAGGAGCCATCTTTCTCATGTCATGCCTTGATACGTTTGAATTGATTCCCCTCTTTAGCGCCCTGTACAAAGCCTAAGAGATGATGGAAAGTGTCAACGGATAAGTGTGTCCGTTGATCCCACACAGAGCTCCCGTACAGACATTGGATCCTATGACTCCAATCTTAATCTCACGCAGCGTACACCGGAACAAAGATCCCATTCAACGCGCACAAGCTACTCCGGTCCCATCACTCCCCTTTCCCTTCACTCCCTCTTTCCCCTCCCATCACTCCCTCGTTCCCATCGCGCTTATTTTCCTCACCTCTCCTCTTCTCTTTCCACTTCTTTTCCTCCCACCTTCCCATGGCATCACAGCCACCTTGACAACAACCAGCTTACAGGAGAGCTGCCCACCTTCGACCACATGCCCTATCTCACTGCGCCATACGGTCTAGATTTTGACAACAACTACTTCACGGCCACACCAGACCCTTCAGGTACCCGCATGTTGTGTCTGTTCCACCACAACTGCCTTCACGGCAACACAACCGACTGCGGCCATGAAGAGCAACAGAGGCGAGCCAGCGAGTGCCGGGCGTTCTGTGGGGCACAGCTGCTCGCCCCGCCGTGTAGCGGCCATGGCGTGTGCTCCTTCAAGCCGGACCCCTCTCACCACAATACTGCCTGTGATGATTATGAGGATGACGATAAGCCATCGCCACCCTACTGTGAACCTGTGGCCCACTGTGACTGTGATGAGGGGTACACGCCAGGGGCTGCTGCTGGCACATGCGTCTCCCACGGTATGCCTGCTGCTGAGTGCGCATAATTGCTGAAGCCTGCTTTCTTCTCTTCCTTTATGGCGATAAGCTCTTCATTCCTGCGTCTTGTCTTCCAAAGGCAACTTGCCTGCATGCCAATATGCCTGCATGCCAACATGCCTGTATGCAATCCCAAAGGCTTGCGGGCCCGACTCGTTTCACCGGCCTGGTTAACAGAGCCTGTGGGCCGTGGGGGAGTGGCAGGGGGCCGTGGGAGAGTGGCAGCGCCACCAGAGCTTGCTGTTATCTGCCCGTCCTTGGCTTGGGAGTGCGGCAGTGCCTGCCACCACTCGCAGCCAAATGGACCTGTGCACTCGTGCTCGGCAGCCCAACATGTTCCCCTCCACTCCACTGCCCACACTAATCATCATCGTGTGTGCTCGTGCGTCTATGCACACACCACCAGCCGAGCTCCCTTCGTGATTGCACACATCACCTTCTCCCACTCATCCCGCTCCCTCATCCACTATGCCCAGAACCAACTCGCTCCACTCTCTCTTTCCACAACCCACCATGTGAACCACCAGGCGCTGCAGTGGTGGGGGTGGCGCTGTCTGCTCTGCAGGCGCCTCAAAACCTGCTGCTGCTGCTGCTGCTTCCACTGGCAGTGCTGCTTCTACTGGCCTTCAAACTGCCGCAGTTGCTGAGGCGCCTCAAGAATCGACCCCCCACACGCTACTTCTTTTCAAAGAGAGCCCTTGCTGCCCGGGAAGCTACCATGGGAGGGAGATTACTCGCTAGCGCCCCTTGTTAGAATCTAGAGACAGGAATGATGAACTAACAGCATGCAGAAGTATAAGTAGGAAACCCTAATTAGGTTGTACCCCATATGGGCTACCCCACTACAGCCTAGACAATATGCAGCATATATGTTTGACACACCCCCATAGGCAAAGTGGGGGAGAACAAGGGGTCACACGACCAGTCAAGAGACGCAAAACAAGCTCAGGGTGGATCTCAAGATCACCACACATTCTGAGCACAAGCAAAGGGCCGCAAGGCCAGTCCACATGCAGAGATATATATAAGCAACAAGAGCAGTACAGTGATCAATACCTAGCAAGAGCAAGCATGCAGGTATAAATATAGAGCACAGTACACACAAAAGACTACAGCAAGTGTGGAAACGTAGGCACAAGGCCTAACAAAGTACAAAAGCGCTGATGATCACCAGACGGAAGTGCCTTGGTGAATATATCAGCAGTGTTGGCCCGAGTGGCCACGTGTGCAAGACGAAGCTGACCACGCTGCTGCAACTCTCGAGCCAGAAAGTACCGCAGAGAAAATGCGCTTCGTTATGTGCTCCAGTCTGTGCTCCTCACACAAGGCAATGGCAGCCTTGTTGTCGACGTACAAAACTGGAGGAGAACGAGGCCGCTCTCCCAGGTCGGTCAGCAGGTAGGTGAGCCAGCGCAACTCCTGAGCAGCCATGGCGGTGGCGTAGATCTCAGCCTCACAACTGGAGCTGAGAACAGAAGACGAGCAAGTAGAACGCCAAGAAACAGAACCAGAGCCAAGGCTGAAAGTGTAACCCTGTGACGACCGCTGCGTAGCCTGGTCGTCAACCCAAGAAGCGTCTGAGTGCCCAGTGAGGACCACCTCTCGCCGTCCTCCAAGCACGAGCCCCATGCCTGATGTACTGCACAAGTAGCGCAGTACCCTCTTCGCAGCATCCCAGTGCACCTTTCGGTGCCGACCAGGAGCCACGTAGCGAGCCAGAAGGCCAAGAGGGTACGCAAGGTCAGGACGAGTGCAAGTCATCAGGTACATGAGGCAGCCCACTAGCTCTGGGTAAGGACCACTTGGCTCTACGGACTCATCCGAAGGCAGAGCTGAGAGCGAGTGACCTATAGCCAGAGGAGTGGCCTGTGCTGAGGACCAGGTGAAGCCGAAGCGCTGAAGGACCTGCTGCACCATGTGTGACTGAGTCAGTGTGATGGTGCGGCGTGCTCGGTCCCGGGTGATCTGCAAGCCAAGGTAGCTGCGCAGCTCACCCAGGTCTGTGCACGTGTGTCTCTTCTGCAGCTCGGACTTCACCAGGGCGAGGGCCTCAGTGTCAGCAGTAGCAAAGACCAAGTCGTCGACGTACATGAGGATGTAGAACGGCGGCAGCGAAGTGTCGGTGCGTAGAAACAGTGAAGGGTCAGCAGTCGAAGGCGCAAACCCAAGAGCCGCAAGGGTAGTCCTCAGTGTGTCGTGCCACTCACGGGGTGCCTGGCGGAGACCGTAGACTGGTCGGCGGAGGCTCCACTGGGTACCAGGAGGGAACGTCCCAGTGAAGCCAGGTGGGCGGCGCAGCCAGATCTCCTCGTGCAGGCTGCCCTGTAGGAAAGCTGTGCTAAAGTCAAGAGAGTGAAGCTCGTAGTCACGCTGAGCGGCAACGTGCAGCAGCACCCGAAGAGTAGTCATCTTCGGGGTAGGGGAGAAGGTCTGGAAGAAGTCAACTCCCTCTCGCTGACTGAAGCCTCGAGCAACGTAACGCGCCTTGAAGACAGGCGGAGAACCTGGCGGCCGCTTCACCCTGAAAATCCACATGCCATCGACGATGTTCGCCCCGGGAGGGGGAACCTCATCGACGTAAGTGCCTGTGGACTTCCAGGATGCCATCTCTGCGTCCATGGCTGCCTGCCACTGAGAGGAGTAGGGACCCGCGATCGCCTCAGCGTAAGAGCGCGGTGTGGGGATGTCTATAGCATCCGGGTCTCCCTCAGGGGCAAGCAGCATGGCCACGAGATGAGGCACAGCGGCTGCAAGAGACTCAAGGTCCTCGTGCCTGTCCTCAAGGACGTCCGTGCCAAGGGCACACTCACCCCCGACGGACGGAGGACAGACAGACTCTGACTCAGCAACAAGACTAGCAGCGTAGTCTAGACGACAGGCAGCAGCAAAGTCAACAAGCTCAGCGACCAGGGCAGACGCAGCAGCAGACTCAAACGAGGGGTCAGTGACAACAGTGGCTAGCAGACGCGTGACAGTAGGGTGCTCAGCACGAAACCGGTCAGACTCAGGGTCCGCGACGTCAGGCAAAGAGGACGCAGGGGGAGACGGAAGAGGAGTACGCTCCGGAGTAGGGGACCGACGCAGGGCTACAAGGCGTGTGCCGGGGACAGCCGGCTGACGCGGACGAGGAACACGACGACCGGTACGACTAGGACGAACAGGCGAGACAGGACGCGACGCAGGCTCACGACGCGCAGCTCCAGGGACGTCAGCAGAAGTACCTCCAGCAGCAGAGCCCCGGGCTCCAGCAGCGCGACCCTGACGGCGACCGTACCAGTCGTGCAGCTGCTGCGAGGTGAGAGGCACACGGGGACGAAGGCGGCTACTCCAAGGAGACCGCGCAACAGCAGACTCTGAACCCTCAGCGCCAGCACCCTCAGCAGCTCCAGCGCCACCAGCACCAGGACCTCCAGCAGCTCCAGAACCTCCAGCGCTCGCACCCTCAGCAGCCCCAGAACCACCAGCTCCAGCGCCACCAGCACCAGGACCTCCAGCAGCTCCAGAACCTCCAGCACCCGCACCCTCAGCAGCCCCAGAACCACTAGCTCCAGCACCTCCAGACCCCTCACACGTAGGCTCAGCACCTCCAGGCTCCACACTCTCAAGCTCCGCACCCCCAGGCTCAGCACCCCCAGAAGTAGCACCCCGAGCAGGACCACCCCCAGTAGGACCTGAGTCACCAGTGACCTCGACCGGCGCAGGGAAGGGAGGAGGGTCTACCTGAGACACACCTGAAGGAGCAGGACCGGGAGCGGGGAGGGGGTCTACCTGGGGAGCACCCGGAGCGAGGAAGAGCGGCGGGGGAGGGAGAGGGGCAGTGCGGTAGGGGAAGAGACGGTAAAAGGGAACCGACTCATCGAACGTGACGTCCTGAGACGCAAAGACACGGCGCGAGGTGGGGTGGTAAAACTGCCAACCAGGCGCGTCAGGGACAAAGCCAAGGAAGACACAGGGAACTGCACGGGCGGAGAGCTTGTCCGCAGTGGTATCGCGGACAAAGGCACGAGCACCCCAGACCCGGAAACGCGACGCATCGCCAACCTTCCCCGTCCACAGCAGTGTGGGCGAGGTCTCCGGCAAGGAGACACGGGGCCAGAGGTTGAGCTGATGCGCGGCGTACCGGACCGCAAACGGCCACAGAAAATGGGGGGCAGCCGCATGGATCATGGAGGTACGAGCGACCTCCATGACTAAGCCAATGCGGCGCTCAGCAACCCCATTCTGCTGCGGAGAGGCCGGAAGCGTGAACGACTGGGTGATGCCGTGCTCCGCACAGTAGGCTGCCAAGAGGTCGGAGGAGAACTCACCACCTCTGTCAGAGTGCAGACGCAGGACAGGAAAGTCCGACCGGAACCGCTCGCGGAGCTGGAGACGAACTGCGCGGATCCAGGGGATCAAAACAGCAGGGACATCCGCCTTGCTCCGCAAGGGGAAGACCGTGGTGTAACGCGTGTAGTCGTCGACAACCAGCAGGAAGTACCGCTCGTGGCCCTGTCCCTGGACGCGGGCTGGGCCCCACACGTCCAGGTGGAGCGTCTGCAGTGGAGCCTCTGTGGGAGGAAACGAGGAGGAGTGAGGAGCGGCGCGTTGCCGCCCCTCGACGCAAGGAATGCAGGGCGGCGCAGGCGAGGGAGGGAGGGCAGGCAGAGACCTAGGGAGACCAGAGACCAGGGAGCGAGAGTGCATGCTACGCAGGCGAGGCAAGGAGGGGTGACCAAGGCGGTGGTGCCACAGGAGAGTGTCGTGCGACAAAGCGCGACACTCGCAGGGGGCCGCCAGCTGACCAGACGTAGACGCAGACGCAGCTACCTGAGGGGACTCAGTGGTCAGTGTGTACAGACTCGAGCCAGGTGCACGGGTGAACGTGGCCAAGTGCCGGCCCGTCCTAGCACACGTACAGTGAGTCACTCGCTGACTCGCAGGAGTGAACTGGTGAACCCCCCCATCCTGGAGGTCAGCTCCACTCACCAAGTTCGTAGAGAACGAGGGGAGGTAAAGACCTGACAGCGAGCCGGACGGGACGGCCGGACACGGCAGAACCGTGGAATAGTGGGCAAGGACTGGACCCCCAGAGGGGTCCGCCAGGGAGACCGGGACTGGCCGACGGAGCGGCGTGAGTGCGGTGCAGTCGCGAAAGAAGGAGCGGGAAGCTCCTGAGTCAAGGGTGAAGGTGTGTGAGACCGCAGTGGGCGCAGTACCAGAGAGAGCAGACACAGCAGCACCTGAAGCCACGGCCTCACCAGTACCTAGAGCAGTAGACGTACTAGCACCGAGAGCAGCAGCCTCACCAGCACCTAGAGCAGGAGACGCACTAGCACCTAGGGCAGCAGCCTCACCAGGGTCAGGCGGTACGCACAGGCAACAGGCACGGTCAGCACTAGTAGACAATGCATACATGGCAGTGAGAACCTCATCGACGTAAGTGCCTGTGGACTTCCAGGATGCCATCTCTGCGTCCATGGCTGCCTGCCACTGAGAAGAGTAGGGACCCGCGATCGCCTCAGCGTAAGAGCGCGGTGTGGGGATGTCTATAGCATCCGGGTCTCCCTCAGGGGCAAGCAGCATGGCCACGAGATGAGGCGCAGCGGCTGCAAGAGACTCAAGGTCCTCGTGCCTGTCCTCAAGGACGTCCGTGCCAAGGGCACACTCACCCCCGACGGACGGAGGACAGACAGACTCAGACTCAGCAACAAGACTAGCAGCGTAGTCTAGACGACAGGCAGCAGCAAAGTTAACAAGCTCAGCGACTAAGGCAGACGCAGCAGCAGACTCAAACGACGGGTCAGTGACAACAGTGGCTAGCAGACGCGTGACAGTAGGGTGCTCAGCACGAAACCGGTCAGACTCGGGGTCCGCGACGACAGGCAAAGAGGACGCAGGGGGAGACGGAAGAGGAGTACGCTCCGGAGTAGGGGACCGACGCAGGGCTACAAGGCGTGTGCCGGGGACAGCCGGCTGACGCGGACGAGGAACACGACGACCGGTACGACTAGGACGAACAGGCGAGACTGGACGCGACGCAGGCTCACGACGCTCAGCAAGACTACCTGTCTGCTCAGTGTAAGGAGAAGGAGCAGGCAGCGGTGAGCCAGGCTGTAACGGAAGACCAGTAGACGACGGGAGAGTAAGAACCTGACGAAGAACAGAGTCAGGCGGCGGCAGAGACGACGGAGACGGCGGAGCGAAGAACAGTCGTGGCGGCGCAGCTGCACCAGTACCGGCAGCTCCAGCAGCTCCAGTACCTCCAGCAGCTCCAGCACCTCCAGCAGCAGAACCGACACCTCCAGGCCCAGGGTCTCCAACCCCAGTGCCTCCAGCAGCAGCACCCCCAGAACCAGCACCTCCAGTCCCAGGGTCTCCAGCCTCCACGTCTCCAGCAGCAGCACCCCCAGAACCAGCACCTCCAGTCCCAGGGTCTCCAGCCTCGGTGTCTCCAGCAGCAGCACCTCCAGACGCAGCACCCCCAGCCCCAGCAGCTCCAGTACCTCCAGTACGAGCACCTCCGGGACCAGCGACTCCAGCACCACCAGTAGACAAAGTACCAGCACCACTCCTAGCTCCAGGGACGTCAGCAGAAGTACCTCCAGCAGTAGAGCCCCGGGCTCCAGCAGCGCGACCCTGACGGCGACCGTACCAGTCGTGCAGCTGCTGTGAGGTGAGAGGCACACGTGGACGAAGGCGGCTACTCCAAGGAGACCGCGCAACAGCAGACTCTGAACCCTCAGCGCCAGCACCCTCAGCAGCTCCAGCGCCACCAGCACCAGGACCTCCAGCAGCTCCAGAACCTCCAGCGCTCGCACCCTCAGCAGCCCCAGAACCACCAGCTCCAGCGCCACCAGCACCAGGACCTCCAGCAGCTCCAGAACCTCCAGCACCCGCACCCTCAGCAGCCCCAGAACCACTAGCTCCAGCACCTCCAGACCCCTCACACGTAGGCTCAGCACCTCCAGGCTCCACACTCTCAAGCTCCGCACCCCCAGGCTCAGCACCCACAGAAGTAGCACCCCGAGCAGGACCACCCCCAGTAGGACCTGAGTCACCAGTGACCTCGACCGGCGCAGGGAAGGGAGGAGGGTCTACCTGAGACACACCTGAAGGAGCAGGACCGGGAGCGGGGAGGGGGTCTACCTGGGGAGCACCCGGAGCGAGGAAGAGCGGCGGGGGAGGGAGAGGGGCAGTGCGGTAGGGGAAGAGACGGTAAAAGGGAACCGACTCATCGAACGTGACGTCCTGAGACGCAAAGACACGGCGCGAGGTGGGGTGGTAAAACTGCCAACCAGGCGCGTCAGGGACAAAGCCAAGGAAGACACAGGGAACTGCACGGGCGGAGAGCTTGTCCGCAGTGGTATCGCGGACAAAGGCACGAGCACCCCAGACCCGGAAACGCGACGCATCGCCAACCTTCCCCGTCCACAGCAGTGTGGGCGAGGTCTCCGGCAAGGAGACACGGGGCCAGAGGTTGAGCTGATGCGCGGCGTACCGGACCGCAAACGGCCACAGAAAATGGGGGGCAGCCGCATGGATCATGGAGGTACGAGCGACCTCCATGACTAAGCCAATGCGGCGCTTAGCAACCCCATTCTGCTGCGGAGAGTCCGGAAGCGTGAACGACTGGGCGATGCCGTGCTCCGCACAGAAGGCTGCCAAGAGGTCGGAGGAGAACTCACCACCTCTGTCAGAGTGCAGACGCAGGACGGGAAACTCCGTCCCGAACCGCTCGCGGAGCTGGAGACGGGCAGCGCGGATCCAAGGGATCAAAACAGCAGGGACCTCCCCCTTGCTGCGCAGGGGAAAGACCGTGGTGTAACGCGTGTAGTCGTCAACAACCAGCAGGAAGTACCGCTCGTGGCCCTGTCCACGGACGCGGGCTGGGCCCCACACGTCCAGGTGGAGAGTCTGCAGGGGAGCCTCTGTGGGAGGGAACGAGGAGGAGTGAGGAGCGGCGCGCTGCCGCCCCTCGACGCAAGGAATGCAGGGCGGCGCAAGCGAGGGAGGCAGGGCAGGCAAAGACCTGGGCAGACCAGAAACCAGGAAGCGAGAGTGCATGCCACGAAGGCGCTGCACCGAGGGGTGACCAAGGCGGTGGTGCCACAGGAGGGTCTGGTGCGACAAAGCGCGACACTCGCAGGGGGCCGTCGGCTGACCGGACGCAGACGCAGACGCAGCTACCTGAGCGGACGCAGTGGTCAGGGTGTACAGACTCGAGCCAGGCGCACGGGAAAACGTGGCCAGGTGTCGGCCGGTCCGAGCACACGTACAGTGAGTCACTCGCTGACTCGCAGGAGTGAACTGGTGCACCCCCTGATCCTGGAGGTCAGCTCCACTCACCAAGTTCGTAGAGAACGAGGGGAGGTAAAGACCTGACAGCAAGCCAGACGGGGCGGCCGGACACGGCAGAACCGTGGAGTAGTGGGCAAGGACTGGACCCCCAGAGGGGTCCGCCAGGGAGACTGGAACCGGCCGACTAAGCGGCGTGAGTGTGGTACAGTCGCGAAAGAAGGAGCGGGAAGCACCTGAGTCAAGCGTGAAGGTGTACAAGGCCGCAGCAGGCGCAGACCCAGAGAGAGCAGACTCACCAGCACCTGGAGCAGGAGACGTACCGGCACCTAGAGCAGCAGCCTCACCAGCACCCAGAGGAGGAGACGCACGAGCACCTAGGGCAGCAGCCTCACCAGTACCGGGAGCAGCAGGTGCTATACCAGGGTCAGGCGGGACGCACAGGTAACAGGCACGGTCAACACTAGTAGGCAATGCATACATGGCAGTGAGAATAGCATCATAGTCAGGAGCAAAGATATCTACCCTCTGTCCAAGCAGCTCCAGCCAGTCGGGGAGCTCAGCCTCGTCGCCAAACACTGTACGCCAGGCGTCGCTCAGACGGGCGAAGCAGCGGGACTGTGTGTGACCAAGCGTCCCGCAAGGCTGACCAGTCCTATCACCTGTGCGAATGACGTACTGGCAGCGAACTGTACGCGTAGACCTGCTACACTGAGCGTACCACTCGTGGAGCTGCCGGGACGTAAGTGTCTCGCGTGGACGCCGCTGCAGCTGCAGCTGGCCACTGCTAGGGGCCCCAAACCGACCAGCTCCAGGGCGACAGCTACGACGGCTACCGCGACAGCCCCAACTAGTATACCACTCACTAAGCTGCTGGGGCGTGAGAGACTCGCGGGAGCGTTGCTGGAGCTGCATCTGGTCCCTTGCTAAGAGCTAGCAGCAGCAGCAGCTCGGGCAGGGCAGGCGCGGCAGGCCGGCAGACAGGCAGGCAGGCCGGCAGGCAGGCAGGCAGGCAGGCAGGCAGGTAGGCAGGCAGGCTGACAGGCAGACAGGCCGGCAGGCAGGCAGGCAGACAGGCAGGCAGGCTGGCAGGATAGCAGGCAGGCAGGCAGGCTGACAGGCAGACAGGCCGGCAGGCAGGCAGGCAGGCTGACAGGCAGGCAGGCAGGCCAGCAGGCAGGCAGGCAAGCCGACAGGCAGACAGGCCGGCAGGCAGGCAGGCAGGTAGGCAGGCAGGCTGACAGGCAGGCAGGCAGGTGCTCACCAAAGGCTGGAAGAGCAGGCGCTCGCCGGGCGAGCAGGGCCGGCGCTCGACGGGCGGCGGCCGAGTAGGCGCACGACAGCGGCGACGTCGGGGCCGCAACACCGGCTGCAGAGTAGGGCCGAAGCAGCTGCAGGGCGGGGCCGCTTCAGCGGCAGATGCAGGTTGGGGCCGCGTCAGCGGCAGGTCGGTGCCGGGGCAGCTGCAGGGCGGGGCCGCATCAGCGGCAGGTCGGGGCCGTGGCAGCTGCAGGGCGGGGCCGCATCAGCGGCAGGTCGGGGCCGAGGCAGCTGCAGGCTATGAAGGGTAGCGCGCGGGGCTGCTGTGGGCCGAGCGCGGGCTGCGGGAGGCAGAAACAGGCCGCGCGCAGCAGCAGCTGGCCGCGCGCGGCTCGGCAGGGACTGCGCGCAGCAGCAGCAGGCCGCGCGCGGCTCGGCAGGGGCTGCGCGCGGCTCGGGGGGGGTCGCGCGCGGCTCGGCGGGGCCGCGCGCAGCAGATCCGGGCTGCGAGCGGCTCGACGGGGCTGCACGCGGTTCGACGGGGCTGCACGCGGCTCGCTGGGGGCTGTGCGCTGCGCTGACGGCGTGTGAGGGGCAGCAGAGCGGCGCGAGCAGCGAGGGCGACGCTTGAGGCAGCAGCGGGCAGCGTGCGTGACTTAGGTCTGCGCGGTAGCAGCAGCAGACAACACAGTAGGCAGCAGGCAGTAGGCTACAGGCAGACGGCGCGCGCAGCGCAGCACGTCACAGGCACAGGCGTGGGGTAGCGGTAGGTGGGCCCGAAAAAAAACGGTCCTACGGACCTACTGCTCTGAAACCATGTTAGAATCTAGAGACAGGAATGATAAACTAACAGCATGCAGGAGTACAAGTAGGAAACCCTAATTGGGTTGTACCCCATATGGGCTACCCCACTACAGCCTAGACAATATGCAGCATATATGTTTGACACCCCTCTTGTAAAGCGGGAATGACACAGTGTTGGTAGCAAGATGTGCACCTTGAAATTATGACCTGATATTATGTACGGTACGGTTCCTCTTGTGTACTCTCTATTTATCCCATCCTATTTGTCTGTCCACAAATTTCATCTCTTCCTTCTTAACTGCCCCACAAACTTATTTCTGACATTTGCGCTTCATGCTGTATACAATATTGGTATGTTTTTCCCAGTATGATGAAATTCCTCTATCATGCAAATACGTGTTTAGTCATTGTATTTACCCACAAATTATACTAAAACACCTTTTTGTTGAAAGTGACTAACAGAATTCACCCCATGTCTGGCATTTCACTGTAACGCGTTATTCACTTCAATCTCACGCCTTCCCCCAGCGCACCACCACCAACCACACTGGTCAGCCCAAGTCTTCATATTCTTGGAGAGCTTTGGTTCAAATATTACTGACGCTGATGTGCGGTTCAGTGCGTTTTGCCTATATTTAAAACGTTTCTGTTCGTTACAAGTGGTAAAATTAGGTGAGAAGCCAACACAACTTAGCAAGCAACCCACCATCCCATTCCTTGAGTTCTCAGCGGTGCCGTTCTGTAGGCACCTGGCAATGGTGCTGTTCGCCAGCAAATCGTTTCTTTAACATAAAACGATGGCATCGGCATCGCGACCGCATCCGGAAACGGGGGCGGAACCCTCCTCCGAGGTTTGGGCGATATGCTGCCCGAGAAACTACGCACGCCCGAAAGGCGAAATTTCGCAACCGCATCGGGAAGGTCCATCCCCACCTTCCCCCCAATGGCGCAAAAGTTTAGCCTCACTGACCCTTGTGCTGCCCGCTGACCAAAAATTGCGCAACGTGGGTAAAAGGCGCAAATAAAACACACCCCGTTCAAACACAACCCCCTCAAACACAACCGTGGAGGGAAAAATGGGGGGTATACGAAGCCCCCTTTGTCAAACTGCAGGCTTGTTCAAGGGTTACCCTCTGAACAGCAATGCGTCGGCTATGCCACCGCTGTGCTTTGAAAAACGCGGCATGACGATGGCATGGCTAGGGGATGGTATTTTGCCAGGGGACGAAGTTTCGTCCCCGCTTCCATATGCCGTCGAACCGTTATATTTGGTGGACAAAAGTGGGCGTTCGCCAGACGCCCACTTTGTTTGTTGGTTTGGACGGTAGGTGAGGCTCGGCACTTTTTTCACGGGCTGACCAGGCTGACGGAGGTTAACGAACTCTAACTGACGGGATCAGGAAGGCGAGACCCACCTTCCTGATCCCGTCGTTATCCCGTGTTTTTTTGCTATAATGGTGCTGGCGAACAGCCCCAATTGGGGGTGGAGGGAGGGAGAAGGGAAATGAGGAGGGTTCCGAGGAGGATTCCAAGGTCGCCTTTCCCCCCCTGGGCAAACATGCAAGGTGGGAAATTTCGCATCGTGGGGGGGAAGTTTTCCAAGGGAAATGACGAAGTGCGCTCTAACTTTCGCGCGCCCAAGAGAGGGATAATTACCGCTGTATAGTACACCCAGGGTACTTAGCCCAGCGAGGGGAATTGGAACAGAAAATCGAGCCCCAAAACACACAAGAGATTCTTCCCAATGGGAAGGGGGTTGGGGTGTGTTTTTTTTTACGATTTGGGAGGTGCCACCCTGGTTGGGTTAGACCGTAATTTCATGTGTGGTTTTTTTGGGTGGGAGGCTGGTGTTCCCACGCCCAGCTCCTCCCTCCCGTCACCATCGCACTTCCCCGTGAAGGGAGGGTGGCCGATGGCGGGGTGAAGGCAAACAAATTTGCCCGAGGAGGAAGGTGGTGAGGGGAAATAGGAACCTTCCCCATGGGGCATTTTCCTGAAGGGAAATGACTGTTCTGCAGGCATTTCCCTTTGATTAGGTTCGGAAGGGAAATGACTGCCACGTCAGCATTTCCGGGCTGACCGCCATTTCTAACCTAAAATTGCAGAGGCAGGCAACTTCCTATTTTCCCTCCCCTTCCCTCCGTGATGCCTACAGAACGACGCCAGCATGTTGGTTCTTGTCGTCGCACATCCCTCCACCCTCCGCATTCCTTGGTGGTGTTCGCCAGGAACTTTGAAAACGGACGGCATTTTGGCAGCATCGGCATGATGACCGCATCCGGAACCGGGGTCGAAACCCCCCCAAGAGGTCTGGGCGTTATGCGGTCCGCGAAACTTCAACTCCCAAAACGGGAAATTTCGCAACCGCATATGGAACCCCCAGCCCCACCTTCCTGATCTAGTGGCGCGAAATTTTCGCGCCACAGACCATTGCCAGATCGAAGGCAAAAAACGAACCAGGGTAACAAGCGAAAAAAAAAAAAAAAAAAAAAAAAAACAAGAGGCGACTAAATCGTCTTAGGGTTGCGAAGCGTTTTGCGTAAAATACATATTTACTGTACCAATAATATTTGTTAACACTATAGGTTCATCATACTATTTGGTAAGAGGTTCATCATACTAAGGTAAATTTCTGGGAAAACGGCACTCACGGGATTCGAACCTAAAACCTTCCGTTCCCCGACTGACTTTCTCACCATTGCGAACAAACCACCACGTATATTTCGTACGGTATTTATTACTGAACATTATAATTTCTGCGAATTGTCCACACCCTAGGGTTTTTCCATCTCCTTTTTCTCGCTCCTTAGCTTGGTTCTCTGTCCTTTCTCCAGTCAAGCACCACGTATCAGCCCAAGGTGAGAAGTTCCTAACCTATCAAGTAGATCTTGCTTGATTATGAGCTAGACTAACATCCCTTCGAAACGACTAACATTCCTTAGTAGATTAACATTTCGTAATTTCGCATCCTTGTTTAATTTTGTGTTAGTCGTTTCTAAGGGATGCGAGTTGTTTAAGTTTATGTTTAAGACCCTTTGTAAAGTTTTCAGCTTTTCCTCGTGTTATCATTCATGGGGCATCCGTTTTTTCCGTTCTTCATCCGTATTTCATTTCCTTGGTTGAATCTTTACTTCCTCATTTTTGCTTAGTTCCTTTCATGTTTTTCTCATCCTCGGTTTAGAACTGTCCTATCTTCCTATATGTCGTGCTAGCGTCGCTTACGCCTATTATTTTCGCTTGGCCCCGTACATTATTTTGTATCGCTGTCATTGCTTGTCGTTCCACTCGTGTATGTCCCCCTCTCGCACCTCTGTTCAGCCCATTCACAAGCTAGTGTTGGAAATTCGAGTCATTTTTCCTCCCTGTCTCTCGTCTCTCATTCTATCGTTCTCTCTCTCTCTCGTTCTCTCTCTCTCTCTCTCTCTCTCTCTCTCTCTCTCTCTCTCTCTCTCTCTCTCTCTCTCTCTCTCTCTCTCTCTCTCTCTCTCTCTCTCTCTCGTTCTCTCTCTCTCGCTCTCTCTCTCTCTCTCTCTCTCTCTCTCTCTCTCTCTCTCTCTCTCTCTCTCTCTCTCTCTCTCTCTCTCTCTCTCTCTCCCCTCCCCCTCCCTCTCTCTCTCTCTCTCTCTCTCTCTCTCTCTCTCTCTCTCTCTCTCTCTCTCTCTCTCTCTCTCTTGTCAAACATTATATATGTTGCATTTGTTAGGCTACAGTGGGTTAGCCTATATGGGGTACACAATTCTAGGGTTTGCCATTTTGTACTGATTTCTCTGTTAGTTCAATCATTCCAGTCCGTTCATTCTGACATGGTTTCAGAGCAGGTCCTTCGCTAGGACCGTTCTTAGGGCCCACCGCTACCTACCTACCTACCTACCTGCGCCTTAGAGCGCCTCGGTTCTTACGGCCCCTTAAGGCCTCGCGCCCTCGTGCGCCTTTCCCCACCACGCGCGCGCGACCCGCTAGCTACCCGCGCGCGGGTCCTTTTTTTTTTCGCGCGCGCGGCTCTGTTTCTTGCGCGCGCGGCCCGCTAGTTGCGCGCGTGGCCCGCTAGTCGCCCGCACGCGGCCCGTCAGCCCTTCGCGCGGCCCCTGCTGCTCGCGCGCGCCCCGCCGTGACCCCGCAGGCCCGCAGCTCGCTGCCGCAGCTGTCGCCCGCCCGTCACCCGCAGCCGCCCGTACGCCACTGCCGCTGCCGCTGTCGTACGCTGCTGCCGCTGCTGCTTGCGCACCGCCCACTGTCGCTGCCGCTGCTGTGCCGCCGCCACTGCCGCCCGTGCGCCGCTGCCGCTGCTGCACGTGCGTTACTGCCGCTGCCGCCGCCGCTGCAGCTCCCGCCCGTGCGCTCGCTACCGCTACTCCCGCCGCCCGCTGCAGCTGCCGCCCGTGCGCTACCGCCGCTGCCGCCCGTGTGCTGCTACTGCGGCCGCCATTACCGCGTTGCACTGCCGCTACTGCCCGTGCGCCAAAGCCGCTGCCGCCCGTGCGCCATTGCTGCTGCCGCCCGTGCGCCACTGCTGCTGCCGCCCGTACGCTACCACTTGTTTGCCGCTGCTGCCGGCCCCGTTGACACTGCCCACAGTCTCCCAGCGGCCTCGTTCCTACTGTTTACCTTATACCTACTACTACCGCTCGTGTGCCACTACGGACAGTCGACCCGCCCGCGCCTTGCCTAGCGGCCCCGCCGGCCCCGTTGACCCTCCGCACACCTTTCCAGCGGCCTGATTCCTACTGCTACTGTCACTATGGCTAGTCCGCCAGTTCTAGCTTTCGATGCCGAGGGCCGTCCAGTGAAGTTCGAAACCTGGCTCGATGACCTGCACCTGTTCCTACAGCTCACTGCCAAGGAAGATATCTCACTGTACGACCACGCCCTAGGCCATGCCACTGCCCCTGACTCGACTGCTGACAGCACTCTGCGTTCCCAGTGGCAGACCCGTGATGCGCACGCTCGCTTTGCTATTCGCAACTCCCTGCCGCTAGACGAGCGCGAGCACTTCGGCCAGTGCAAGACTGCTAAGGACCTCTACACCGCTGTAGTTGCCCGCTACTCCTCACCCGCCTCTGCCACGCTAGGCCGCCTCACTCTCCCCTACCTGTTCCCCGACCTAGCCTCCTTTCACACTGTCGCAGACCTCATCACCCACCTTAAGACTAGTGAGGCCCGCTTTCGCGCTGCTATGCCTGCCGAGTTTCTCACTAGCAACCCCCCCCGCTCTGGATCACTCTCTACCACATCGTCACCCGCCTCCCTGACTCTCTGCGCGCAGTCAGGGACCACTTCCTCTCTCGCTCCCCCACTGAGCTCACTGTTGCCCTCCTCGAGAAGGAACTGCTTGCAGCCGAGACGAGCATAGTCGCTGTAGGCACCTCTCGTGGCGACCCCCGCACCCCGTTCTTTGAGGGGTGTTCCCCTTCCCCCCTCCTCCCCTCTGTCGCCTCTGCTGCTGCTGTCGACCTTCTTGGTGCTGAGAAGGTCGGGACCGCGTCTGCTTCGAGCGGGCGCCGCAGGAACAAGGGCGGCCGGGGTGGGGGTGGCGGCGGAGGAGGTGGGGGTGGAGGCGGTGGGAGTGGAGGCGCGGCTGGGGAGACTAGTGGCGGCAGTGGGGGAGGAGACAGCAGCGGTGGGAGTGGTGGTGGAGGCGGCAGCGGAGGCGGAGGTGGTCGTGGCGGCGGCAGGGGTGGAGGTGGCCGGGGCGGCGGCGGTGGGGGTGGTGGTCGTGGAGGCACTGGCGGAGGGCAGAGTCAGCAGCCCGCCCCGACGCTTCAGGCCGCCCGTGAGTGGTATGCGCAGCGTAGCGTTACCTGCACGTACGTCATTCGCACAGGTGACCGCAGCGGCCAGCAGTGTGGGAGGCCGCACCCCACGCAGCGCTGCTTCGCGCGCCTTAACGACGCGTGGCGCACTCAGTTTCCTGCTGCCACTGAGCTGCCGCGCTGGGCTGATCTGGAAAAGAGGGGTGTTGATATTTGGGCTTTAGACTTTGATGCTATTCTCACTGCCATGTATGCGATGTCTATTAGTGGAGAGGGTGCTCAGTACTTGCGTGTTCCGCCCGACCCGGGCATTCAGGCCAGTCCGGCTGCCGCTCTAGGTGCTAGTGCGTCTGCTCCCACAGGTCCTGGTGAGGTCGCTGCTCTAGGTGCTCGTGCGTCCGTGCCCCCTGGTACTGAGTCGACTGCAGCACTGCACACCTTCACACTGGACTCAGGTGCTTCTCGCTCCTTCTTTCGTGACCGCACTGTCCTTGAGCCACTCGCTCGGCCAGTTGCTGTCTCCCTTGCTGACCCCTCTGGGGGTCCGGTCATTGCGACCTCCTCCACTGTCCTTCCTTGTCCGGCGGTCCCGTCCGGCATGCTGTCAGGTCTCTACCTCCCCTCGTTCTCTACGAACTTGGTGGCAGGTAGTGCGCTCCAGGACGGGGGTGTTCACCAGTTCACCCCTGCCTACGAGCGCGTGACACATTGCACGTGTGCTCGGACGGGTCGCCACCTGGCTACCTTCACTCGGGAGCCGGGGTCGGACCTTTACACACTGACCACTGTGTCCCCTCAGGTAGCTGCGTCTGCGTCTGCGTCAGCGTCAGGTCAGCTGTCCGCCCCCTGCTCGTGTCGCTCTCTGGCGCATGAGACTGTCCTCTGGCACCACCGCCTTGGTCACCCGTCTGTGCAGCGCCTTCGGGCCATGCACAAACGGGACCTTGTTGCTAGTCTTCCCAGGGTTCTCCCCCCCCTCCCACCCTCGCCTGCTCCTCCCTGTCTTCCCTGTGTCGAGGGGCGGCAGCGCGCCGCTCCTCACTCCTCCTTCCCCCCGACGACTGCTCCTTTGCAGACGCTCCACATGGACGTGTGGGGCCCAGCCCGCGTCCGTGGTCAGGGTCAGGAGAGGTACTTCCTGATTGTTGTTGACGACTTCTCGCGCTACACCACGGTCTTCCCCTTGCGCGCCAAGGGTGACGTCCCTGATGTCTTGATCCCTTGGATCCGCAGATCTCGTCTCCAGCTCCGTGAGCGTTTCCGCTCCGACTTCCCTGTCCTGCGTCTGCACTCTGACAGAGGTGGGAAGTTCTCCTCTGGCCTATTGGAGGCCTTCTGTCAGCAGGAGGGCATTGAGCAGTCGTACACGCTTCCGGACTCTCCACAGCAGAATGGGGTTGCTGAGCGCCGCATTGGTCTGGTCATGGAGGTCGCCCGTACCTCCTTGAGCCATGCGGCTGCCCCCCATTTTCTGTGGCCGTTTGCAGTCCGATACGCTGCGCATCAGCTCAACCTCTGGCCCCGTGTCTCCTTGCCCGAGACTTCTCCGACACTGCGTTGGACGGGAGAGGCTGGCGATGCGTCGCGTTTTCGGGTCTGGGGATCCCGAGCTTTTGTCCGCGACACATCCGCGGACAAGCTCTCCCGTCGCGCTGTCCCCTGCGTCTTCCTTGGCTTTGTCCCGGACGCCCCTGGTTGGCAGTTCTACCACCCCACCTCGCGGCGTGTCCTGGCCTCTCAGGACGTCACTTTTGACGAGTCCGTCCCCTACTACCGCCTCTTCCCCTACCGCACTGCCCCGCTCCCCCCCCCGCCTCTCTTCCTCGCTCCAGGTGCTGAGGTACCAGACCCCCTCCCCCCTCAGGGTGCCGCTCCCTCAGGTGTGTCCCAGGTAGACCCGGGTGAGCCTGTCGAGGTAGCTGTTGACTCTCGTCCTGCTCGGGGTGCTGAGCCTGGGGGTGCTGCGTCTGGGGGTGCCGAGCCTGGGGGTGCTGCATCTGGGGGTGCTGAGCCTGGGAGTGCTGAGTCTGGGGGTGCGGAGCCTGGGGGTGCTGAGCCAGGAGGTGCGGAGCCTGGAGGTGCGGAGCCTGGAGGTGCTGAGCCTGGGGGTGCTGCGTCTGGGGGTGCTGAGCCTGAGCGTGCTACACCTGGAGGAGCCCTCTCCTCCCAGCAGCTACAGGAGAGGTACCTCGAGTACTGCCGCCTCCGGAGAGGTGCTGCTGGAGCTCGTCCCGGTACTTCCCCTCCTACCCAGGAGCTCCCCCCCATTCAGCAGATCCGCGAGTGGTACACACGGCGCTGCAGTCTTCGGAGTGGTGCTCCTGGTGCTGCGGACCCTGGGGGTGGCGCTGCTGCTGGTGCTGAGGACCCGGACGTTGGAGCTGCTGCTGGTGCTGAGGACTCGGACGTTGGAGCTGCTGCTGGAGCTGAGGACCCGGGCGGTGGCGCTGCTGCTGGTACTGAGGACTCGGACGGTGGAGCTGCTGCTGGACCTGAGGACCCGAGCGGTGGCGCTGCTGCTGCTGCTGCTGAGGACCCGGGCGTTGGAGCTACTACTGGTGCTGAGGACCCGGCTGGTGGAGCTGCTGCTGGTGCTGTTGACCCGGCCGCTGGAGTCTCCTCTGCTTCTGGAGACACTGCGCGGCCGCGACCGTACTTCGTACCGCTCCTTCAGCAGGTTCTTGGGCAGGCTCCTCCTCCTTGTCCTCCTCCCTCCGTAGAGTGTCCTCTGCCTGTCCAGTCGCAGTCACAGTTACCGCCTACCTCGCCTCTCCCTGCTCCCTCTCCTTACACTGGTCCCACAGGAGGTCTTACAGAGCGTCGTGAGCCTGAGTCTCGTCCTGCGTCGCCTGTTCGTCCTACTCGCACTGGTAGTCGTGTCCGTCGTGAGCGTCCTCCTCCTGTCCCAGGCACTCACTACATGACTCTGCGTCCCTCTACTGCTCCTCAGCGTGTCCCTCTACCGTCTCCTCCCGCGTCTTCTTTGCCTCACGTTCCGGACCCTGAGTCTGACCGGTACCGTGCTGAGCACCCTACTGTCACGCGTCTCCTCGCTACTGTTGTCACTGACCCTACCTTTGAGTCCTCGACTGCGTCTGCTCTGGTCGCTGAGTTGGTTGACTTTGCTGCTGCCTGTCGTCTAGACTACGCTGCTAGCCTGGTTGCTGAGTCTGAGTCTGAGTCTGTCTGTCCTCCGTCCGTCGGGGGTGAGTGTGCTCTTGGCACGGACGTCCTTGAGGACAGACAGGAGGAGTTCCAGTGTCTTGCTGCTGCTTTGCCCCGTCTCGTGTCCCTGCTAGTTGCCCCTGAGGGAGACCCGGATGCACCAGACATCCCGACCCCACGCACTTACGCTGAGGCGATGGCGGGTCCCTACTCCTCTCAGTGGCAGACAGCCATGGACGCCGAGATGGCTTCCTGGAAGTCCACACGCACCTACGTCGACGAGGTTCCCCCTCCTGGGGCGAACATCGTCAGTGGCATGTGGATTTTCAGGGTGAAGCGGCCGCCGGGTTCTCCGCCTGTCTTCAAGGCGCGTTACGTGGCTCGAGGCTTCAGTCAGCGAGAGGGAGTTGACTTCTTCCAGACCTTCTCCCCCACCCCGAAGATGACTACTCTTCGGGTGCTGCTGCACATAGCCGCTCAGCGCGACTACGAGCTTCACTCACTTGACTTCAGCACTGCTTTCTTGCAGGGCAGCCTGCACGAGGAGATCTGGCTGCGCCGCCCACCTGGCTTCACTGGGTCGTTTCCTCCTGGTACCCAGTGGAGGCTTCAGCGGCCGGTCTACGGTCTCCGCCAGGCTCCGCGTGAGTGGCACGACACACTGAGGACTACACTTGCGGCTCTTGGGTTCGCGCCTTCTACAGCTGACCCGTCGCTGTTCCTGCGCACCGACACTTCGCTGCCGCCGTTCTACATCCTCGTGTACGTCGACGACTTGGTCTTTGCCACTGCTGACACTGCAGGACTCGCCCACGTGAAGTCGGAGCTGCAGAGGAGACACACGTGCACAGACCTGGGTGAGCTGACAAGCTATCTTGGCTTGCGGATCACCCGGGACAGAGCACGGCGCACCATCACCTTGACTCGGTCACACATGGTGCAGCAGGTTCTCCAGCGCTTTGGCTTCACGTACTCCTCGCCTCAGTCCACTCCTCTGCCTACCGGTCACTCGCTCTCAGCTCTGCCTTCGGATGAGTCCGTAGAGCCGAGTGGCCCGTATCCAGAGCTTGTGGGCTGCCTCATGTACCTGATGACCTGCACTCGACCTGACCTTGCATACCCTCTTAGCATCCTTGCACGCTATGTCGCTCCTGGCCGTCACAGGAAGGAGCACATGGATGCCGCTAAGAGGGTGTTGCGCTACTTGTGCAGTACGTCGGGCATGGGGCTTGTGCTTGGAGGGCGAGACCGAGTTGTGCTCACAGGGCACTCAGACGCTTCTTGGGCAGACGACCAGGCCACTCAGCGGTCGTCTCAGGGTTACACCTTCAGCCTTGGCTCTGGCTCGGTCTCTTGGCGCTCTACGCGCTCTTCTTCTGTTCTCGGCTCCAGTTGCGAGGCTGAGATCTACGCTACAGCCATGGCTGCCCAGGAGCTACGCTGGCTGACCTACCTGCTGACTGACCTCGGAGAGCCGCCTCGTTCTCCTCCAAAACTGTACGTCGACAACAAGGCTGCCATTGCCTTGTGTGAGGAGCACAGACTGGAGCACAGAACGAAGCACATCGCCCTGCGGTACTTCCTTGCTCGAGAGCTGCAGCAGCGCGGTCAGCTTTGTATTCGCTACGTGGCCACTGAGGCCAACACTGCTGATGTGTTCACCAAGGCGCTTCAGCCTCGTGACCATCAGCGCTTCTGCACTCTACTAGGCCTTGTGCCTACTGGACCTCACTTGCTTACCTCTTGACTTTGCTTGTACTGTGATCACTATATATTTCTATACCTGCATGTTTACTCTTGCTAGGTTGTGATCACTGTATCTCATGCTCTGTTATAAACCTGCATGTGAACTGGTCTTGTGACCACTAGCTTGTGCTCGGAATTTGTGTGGTATCCTTGAGATCCACCCTGAGCTTGTTGTTGCCTTGCTTTGCCTTGACTGGTCTTGTGACCCTTAGGTCTCCCCCACTTTGCCTATGGGGGTGTGTCAAACATTATATATGTTGCGTTTGTTAGGCTACAGTGGGTTAGCCTATATGGGGTACACAATTCTAGGGTTTGCCATTTTGTACTGATTTCTCTGTTAGTTCAATCATTCCAGTCCGTTCATTCTGACATATCTCTCTCTCTCTCTCTCTCTCTCTCTCTCTCTCTCTCTCTCTCTCTCTCTCTCTCTCTCTCTCTCTCTCTCTCTCTCTCTCTCTCTGTCAAACTCTTTCGCTCGTTTATGTATCTATCAAAACGCTACTATATACGAGCTCATTTATGTTTTCTTCTTTCCTTGCCCAGATTATTGCGTTTCCTCTATGCGGTTATTATCACATCTGGTATTTTTATTCGTTATTCTCCTTTGTACTTCTCTTCCCCACCTGCCTACGTTTCAAATCCTGTAATTCCGTCGTATCGTAGTTCTCTAATGTGTCTCTGCCTCCGTCCTTTTTTCTGCCCCTTCTGCCCCGTTCCTTTCCCTTCCCACTACGTTTCCCCCCGTTTCCCTCCCAGGGTCTTCGCTATAACATTCGGAGGCTAATGTGGAAATTAAAAGGATTTTGTTTGATTTTTGTTTGAAATGTTAATGATTGATGCTACTGCATTGTTATGTTAGATTTCTTTTAGGTTCATTTTCTGATTGTGACTCGTCTTTGTGTGTGCATATCGGTATGTGCGTGTGTGCGTATGTGTCTCTGTGTAATATTCATACATATCCACCTGCCATTGCATTAACAATGCGTATCTGTGGATTTTAAAAAAATGGTCAAGCTATCATTTCCGAGAAGGTTCTTTGCCCACTCAGTGAGTGTGTTCACTTGAACTGGATTTGATGGATTTTGATCATTTTTTTAGTTTACACAGATTGTGTTGTTTCATGTAACAGTTGGATGATTCAGGAACTATGCTATCGACTTCCCCCCCATGCTAGGCAGGGGATGCGGTAGCATAAGGTCTGGGTCAATTAACTGTCACGCATTTCCATCATGCCATGCATTCATTTCACTGCACCGGACCTATACCGAAATAAACAGAGCACATGTATATTCACCACAGTCATATATGCATGTATATTTATGCATTTTGCACTCAATCATCATTATACTTCATCTATACATTATATATTCCGGCATATGCATTACCGAATAAACGGTCACGCATTCACAGTTACGGTACATCATTTTGGCAAGTCATGTTTATGTTTCATCGATAAAGTATAGGTTACCAGTCAAGGCGAACTACCTAGGAAATGTGAAAGAATGTGGCACGGCAAGTGCTAAATTGTCGTGGCAAATACACAGCATTGAATCACTTAGCCACGATTCGCTATTTTTTTTCATAACGATTAAAAAAAAATTGTACATAACGATTGTAATAGGTTGCTTCGCAACCCAAAAAAAGGAAAGGATCACGATTGATTTCGAAGTAGTGCCGTTGCTTGAGCAGCTCGAAGGTGTGTTTGGGATGGGAAAGTTGGGGGTAACTAACCCTCATTCGTCAAACAGTTGGGGCTGTCAGTGGTTTCCCTGTGCTGTGCAATGCCACAGCCATGCCATCGCCATTCACCGTGGAGAGGTGGATGGCGATGGCATCGTCGGAGGATTGTTTTTGCCAGGGGAGGAAGCTGCGACCCCGTTTCCATATGCGGTCATGCACTTCGAAGTCGATGAAAATTGGGGGCGTTCGCCACGCCCTCACGTTTCTAAGAGGTTCGGACGGCATAAGAGGTTCGGCAGCATTTTTACGGGCTGACCAGGCTGACGGAGGTAAACGAACCCTAACTGACGGGATCAGGAAGGCGAGACGTACCTTCCTGATCAGGGCTGACGTTTCGTTTTAGGCCCCCCTGATTCTGGGGAAAAAAATTCCCCTCGATTATGAGTGCACATTTCTCATAATGATGCTACCCTGATCGCTCAGGGTTGAAAAGTATATAACTCTGATTGTTCAGGGTCGAAAATCGAAGTTCAGAGTAGTAACGCGCTCTTTATTACATGGGAAAAAGCATTGCTCTGGGTAAAGTGTGCTCTGTGTTTCGCGCACACTTTGAGCGCGCTAATTTCCAACCGTTTAGTTTTACGAAAATGGTATTTATCCATACGTTTAAGTGCGGGGAAGGGATGAGCGATTTTGGTCAACAATACGATTCGATTCGATACCACAGATGTGCCAAATTTTTAATTCGCCGAGTACCGAAATGTCGTCAACATTGCTGCACGAAACGCAAAAAAGTGCTGGTAACTTAACGCACACGCAATTTCGACAGAACAACAACTTATTCGCATTTTGTGAAAGTAACAAATATCGAGTGTACTCGCCTGTCAGACATGCTGCTGTCCGTCGCTCACGCGCTGGCTGTACTGCGATCAATTCGAAGTGGGGTTATCGGAACGAAAGTTCCGAAAAACTTTCTACCGATAAGGTCAGATTCAGAGTCCACAGAACGCGTACTCTACATTGACAGAGTCAGTAAGAACACTACTCTGAGCCTAGATACAATATTTCAGGGTTCGCTAAAGCACTATTCTGAATGGATCAGTGTTCAGAAATTCTGAAATTGCAGGGACCACCAAGTGAGAAGCCTGTAATCACCCTGAAATCAGGGTAATTACCC
The DNA here is from genome assembly GCA_947470075.1 of Closterium sp. Yama58-4. Classification (NCBI taxonomy): domain Eukaryota; kingdom Viridiplantae; phylum Streptophyta; class Zygnematophyceae; order Desmidiales; family Closteriaceae; genus Closterium; species Closterium sp. Yama58-4. Next base: position 103,732 of record CANIUD010000210.1, read on the forward strand.
TGATAAAATCAGCCCTGTTCCTGATCCCGTCGTTATCCCATCTTTTTTGCTTGGAAATGTGCTGGCGAACACCGCCCTTGTGTGCTTCGTGAGACTCCCGTGACAGACGAAGACAGACGGAAAATTGTTGCGTGTTAGATTTTTCGCGTTACATTCGCCATTACGTCCCAAAAATTGAAGTGCCTGAATTTGAGCCTTGGTGCTACTTGGCTCGATGTAACCTACGAGGTCTCGCACACATACACATTCGAACTTGAGTGGATGTTAGCTCACCCCCCCACTACGTAACATTAGGGTTTGGCGCGAAAACGTCTCTTGCATGGGTCACTGTACATTCGCGTTAGTAGCAGGTAAACCGTTTTTTGTAACAGCATTGTGTTTATATTATGCTGTTCGCTCTAACATATGTCAAATACATTAGTACATGAAATTATATTGAAATTGATTTCTAGACCTACATCTAAGTTGATATAGCCATCTGCTTACAGCAACCTTCACTGTTACCATGCGTATATTGTTTATGTCCGTTCGATGGTTTCACCACCACGCTGGATGCGTTCCAACCCATTATTGGCACACGAAAACTGAAAGGTAACAAGCGTGTGAACGTGGAACGAGTAGGAAGTGCCCAGCTCAATGTTGCCTGTTTGATATCAGCCCTTCTCAAAAGGGTCCCTCATGTGGTTGTTGGCCACCACCTGTTGTCGGGATTTAAGGAAAAACATGTCCAATGTGGGTAGAACGATAAACCATGGGAGATGGTTAACATCTCCATACGGGTCAGGGGTGGGAAATGTGACACCAGGTGTAACACATTGATCTACTTGAGAGGGGGACAGTGAAGCTCCCACACCACGGGGTCGCATAACATGCATGTGCTATTTGGGGGTTTGATGCAGGGGTGGTTCGTGCGAGCATGCCTTGTGGGGTGGTCTGCCCTTGGTGTGCTTCAGCTCCCTTTACTGAGTGTATATATACGGTTTCAGGGGGGTGCCTCACCGCCGCCTTCTCTCAGTCTTTAGGAGCCGAGGCGGGTGGCTCTCAGATTGCCTCTCTGAGTGCACATCTGAGGCGTAGTAGTGGGCCTGTGCTCCCTTCAATTGGGGCATTGGAACGGTGGCAGTGGGTGGCCAAATCAAGCCACGCTGCCTGCCTGAAAGGGTCCAGCGGTTTCCATAGCTCCCATCACTGCAAGCAGTTTAGGTCATGCTGGATGTTTCCACAAATTATCTCTTTGACTGCGGGGGGAAGGATGCACTTGCGCAGGAGATTTGGGCATAAGAAACAGCTCCTCACACTGGGTGACCTTTAATTCGCTCATGGGGGAGGTTAGGCTCCCCTATCCGGGTGAACCAGAGGTGACTCATGTGGGAGGCTCAGCTCCCCTCGCTGGGTGAACCAGAACTCACTGAGGGGAGGCTCATCTCCCCTCACTGGGTGAACCAGAGATCACTCATGGGGGAGGCTCAGTAGCTAAACACTGGGTGACCTTGACATCACTCATGGGGGAGGCTAAGCCGCCCTCACTGAGCTCCTAAAACGGGATGCAGTGGGGAGCCCGATCTCCCCACTTTTTTAAATTACTGTCGTCGGAGGCTTGGGTGAGCCGTTTGTCACGACGTCAAGTGTGGGGGACGGTGTTGGGGGGGGCCCTGTGCTCGTCTCGCTGAGGGACTGACGTACGGAGTCATGGGTTGCCGCCGCTTTGGGATTGCCTGATAGGCATGCGGCTGTGGCACCGGTCTTGTGTCCGCTCCCTTTCAGTGGGGAGCCTCGGCTCCACTCACATAGGGCATGTGCGGTCAGCGGTGAGGCGCTGCTCCTCTTACTAGCATCACGTTTTAGCAATGGGGTGCCTCGTCGCCCCACAGATAGTGCATAAGAAATCACTCAGTAGGAAGCATCTGGGGCCCCACAGATAGAGCATAAGAACTCACTCAGTGGGGAGCCTCTGGGGCCCCACAGATAGAGCATAAGAACTTACTCAGTGGGGAGCCTCTGGGGCCCCACAGATAGTGCATAAGAAATCACTCAGTGGGGAGCCTCTGGGGCTCCCACAGATAGTGCATATGCAGTTAGTGGCATGCCTATGCTGCCCCCACAGAGTGCATATGCAGTTAGTTTCATGCCTATGCTGCCCCCACAGAGTGCATATGCAGCTAGTGGCATGCCTATGCTGCCCCCACAGAGTGCATATGCAGTTAGTGGCATGCCTATGCTGCCCCCACAGAGTGCATATGCAGTTAGTGGCATGCCTATGCTGCCCCCACAGAGTGCATATGCAGCTAGTGTGGAGCAGCTGCCGCCCTCACAGAGTGCATATGCAGACTCTGTTGCCCCTACAGAGTGCATATGCATTGGGTGGGGAGGCTCGTTTCCACTCGCAGAGTGCACATGCATTCAGTGGGGAGCTTGACCTCATGGGGGGGTCAGATCTCCCCCCACTGAGTGGATATGATCATAGGCAGGGGGGAGCCCCATTTCCCACCCCTCCGTGGATATGAATATATCAGCGTTGTGCATGTCCTTACAGGGTTGGCACATTGAAGAACGAGCATCTTGGGATCTCCTCACGGTCCAATCACGGAGTGGTCCATACGGCATCGATCTGCCCATCTGTTTAGGAACCACCAGCGTGGCTCCTTGAAGGATTGGACCACATGAACGGTCCATTGGATGGCAGCAATTGGCACCACATCGAATTGGGCGCGGCCGCTTTCCATCTCAAGCCGTTCGCAGCCAGACTCCTCATGCGTCCCGCCGCTCCGTGTGCACCTCAGGAAAGCGACGCCTGTGTCAACAGGCTGGCGAGCCCCATCCAATCTTGTGAGGCCAGAAAGCAGCAAGAGTAGCTGGCCTGTGCGGGTCTGTCTGTTGGTACCGCGATATTGCACCCAAGAGAACGCTGGGTTGGAATGATATGATGGGACGGCACGGGCGTAGTGGGGCTGCAGGCGTGCACCATTGCTGGTGGTGGCAGGCAGCGCAAGGGCGGTATGTACCTGGGTGTGGGAGCGAAAGTTTAACATACATGTGTGAGTTCCTAGTCATGAAAGCAAACAACCCGCGATGTGGCATAGTTGTAACTCTTCAGTGACAATGTGTACGTACCCACACTGGGAAAGGACTGAACCCATGGCGGCGCATGATTGGTGCGTATGACGCTAAGCCGCCTTCTGTAGCACTGTTGTAAGACGCGAAAATGTCAGGGCCAGTAGAAGAGCGGACAGGCCCAGCGATCATGCGACGCCGAGACTTAGTTAGTTGTGGGGTTTCCTTTTCTACGGCCTGCACATCGCGAATCCGACATGTACATAGAATGGGCAACGTGTACAGTTAACCTCGTTGACATGCAATATATGCATTTGAGGAAACGAGCAGATTCATGGTGCATTACACATGGATGCTCGAGAGCCTACCCTGCACGTTTGAGCAAACTCACCCGCAAGAGCGCCGTGTCGTAGTGACGGGTTGCATCCACGTCGGGGGGCAACGCGGACAGCATCGCCTGGTTCTCATTGTGTTGTGTAATCGCACTGTCGATCTCGCGTCTGTTTGAGGCTCGATAGGGTTGCTTGCATGTCCTGACATGTGCATTCTCATAGACTGCAGCAGAAAACTGTCCAGGGAGCCCGGCCCTCCGAATCGCGTCGGGAAGGTGAGTTGGAAGGTGTACTTTCAAAAGGTTCCAGGCGTTCTTGGTGTTTCTCGGAAAGTTTTGTTCCAGCCCCCGTATCATGCTGCACATGAGTGGCTCGCATGTCATCACAGTGTAGGAAGTATAAATGCAAAGGCTCAAGAGAGTGACAAACACCAAAGAAAGCTCGGTTGGTAAATCCGGATTATACAAGACGTCTCAACTCACAGCCGAGTATCCTCTGCCATAACGGCCAATGAAACGTCCGTGTGACTGGTTGCACGGATGTGCGTGTCGTGCCACTCCATGAACCGCAGTAGCGCGAGGTGTTGCACACGAGTCATCTCGCCTTCAACAAGGAGAGGGGCCAGCTGTTCCAATAGGGAAAAACAGTGGCAGACATGCGTGTATACATCCTCATAAGCTCATTAAATGAAACGGACTATAGGTCTTGAAAAAAAGGACGTATGTTTATGTTTACAACTCACCATAATCATGCCGGCATGCTCCGATGCGGTATGATTAGCCCCAGATGCCCAATACCGGTCGGTCGAGGGCACTTCCATGCCAGCCAGCCGTGCAGCAGGGTAGATAGAGACATACCGACTATCAAGACGCATGAAATATGAGCATGGTAGTGGAGGGTTATTAGTGTGCTAGGTTGTCGCACTCAAGAGATAGTATTCAGGACATGAAACATTACTCACTCGTCCTTCTGGACCGCCTTTAGGTCGCCTCCACGAATGCCTGCTCGCACGTACAGCCATAGCCCAATGTATATCAGGTGCAGAATGTCTGGCATCACAGACAGGTACGTGTTGCCACGTTCATCGTCGGCGAAGCGGAATTGATGGCGGACTGAGATGGATCGAGCACGTAGGATTAGATGGCGGCTTAGCAAAACACATGATATCACATTGTATCTGATATGCTATAGGACGAAGAAGCACATACCGCGATACAAAGCGTGCTGTACTTCGCTGCCTCCTTGGGATCGCCGGATAGGTACCGCTGTTGTGGCACTGTTCTTAGAGCAGCAGGCGCACACAGCATGTCCCTAAGCCGGTCCTTAACGACGTAACACAATGAACAGGGCATATTCGTTCCGAGCTGAAGTGTGCACGTGTATTTACTCGTTTCTGGGTAATCACCGACACATGAGAATGGCAAGGGCCAGACTATGTGCGGTACTCCCCACGGGTCGAGCAAGGCCACCCCACTGTGTGGGACAGGGGAACACATATGGCATTGTGTTTCATACAGCTCCAAGATAATATCCGGCTTATAACTTCAAAAGGTCCACTCTACCTGTGTGATGCTTTGATAAGGTCTTCGAGAACAACCGCCATAGCAGCTTGGAACAATGCCACTTTTTGGCTGGGTGTCATTGACCTGTCAGGGTCAGGCAAGAGAGCAATCAATATCCGGCCCGCGTTGCGCCAGCGTAACCGCAGAGCAATGTTTGCGATACTGAGGTACACCGCCCACACCCGCTGCCTGTTGTTACCGCTCAGCAGTGTAGCATCGCTGGCAATGATGAGTGGAGCCACAATCTGGCCAGGGCCATATAAGCGATCCAAGACTCTCTGCGATTGCGAACACACAGCGCTGGTTGATTGTATTGCTCCGGCCGAGTGGACAAGATGTGGGTACCACGTAGTGACGGGTACTATATGGGTGGCAAAACATACCTGGAAGCGGTTCCAATAATCTGCTGTTTGTGGCGTGGTGTATATGTTGGCCCTCTTTTCATCTTTCACACGATCCGCTCGCAGGGTGAAGCCTTCCTGGTTCGCTTCGGAGCTGAACAGCTCTTCCAGTGCCTCCAGACCCGGAGCGTGTGTGACAGTGAACGTACGCCGGAAGCCAGGCACGGTCACAGGTGTTCGCACATACTTCCGCTTCCCCATCAAGAGCTTAAGACCATACTTCACCACTGCGCGCTTAGATTTCCATTGCGATATGCGTGACAGGTCAAGTCCATGCGCCTGTAAAAACCTGAGGACACGGCATGTGTCCTTGCTAGATAGACCCTTTCCGTTATTGCAACTCATTATCAATCTGTAGAGCTCAAGTTCTGTGTCAAATGCAACCGCATCCCCATTGCTCGATGCCTCGCTGGAGCTACCAGACTCCCCAGTACTTATCACGTCTTCTTGCACCATTGCGTCTGCATTTCCAGAGCCTGGACGCTCGTCACTATTCCTGCCCTGAAGATCACGAAAATATCGGGGGGAGATTACCCGAGTGTCTTTCTACCCCAAAAAGGAACTCTCATTCATTAATACCATTACATGCTTTGATGTAGCCATATCATGTTCACCGCACCGTGCAAAGGAGAGAGAGCGCACCTGACTTGCGCGCGTGGAGACAAGACTATTAATACCTCTCGCTGGGAGAATCTCCTCTCGCTTCTACCCTGTGCGGTGGTGTCTTCTCTGACCCGAGCTGTGTTGCCGTCCGCATTTGTTGCATACGATGCTTGCAGTCTTCTTCTTGCTCTCTCTCTACGCAGTTTGCATACATCTGAACGTCGCTTGTGATGTACAAGGGCTAGCCTCGAAGCAAATCGCCTCGTTGTACACCATTCGCACACGTAAAACAAGCGAGGGTTCGTCATCTAGGGTTAAGCGTGTTAGAACTGTGACCTAACTGGCGATAAGAATCCGCCTATGAATCTCCACACAGTAGTAAATTCGCTAATCTTGGATTCTTGGTGTGTTTCTGGATTAGCCCGAGATGTGTACGCGATACAGTGAAGCTCGCACAATATGTACATGATAGTTGCTGGAGTGTGTGATGAACATTGTATGTGTAAACCCTAAGTTCTGTTGCGTGCTATGCGTGGCTGGCAGAGGCAGCCACTGTGTGTGGCTGTCGAGCACGGATGGCCCGTCATCACGGGGCATTGACCTTGCAACATCGTTGGCATGCAGTGGATCATAACAAAATATCTACACACTCCATAGTGTTTACACATTGCGTAACACACAGTTCGTGTCATGCATTGGTGGGTTTGGGCACGACACTATAAGGTAACATGTCATTCTGGTGCTGGACATCTTCAAATCTGCAATCTTAATGAACAGGGTACAGGGTGCTCGTCTGCTGCTCGTACAACAAAGCTTTCTCTTTCTTGTGCCTTGCACATTTCTTTACACTCGGCATACCCTTTCTCGAATACAGAACACGAGCTATGGCGCACATCGAGAAAGAGATTTATCGGGACGAATGCTTTTGGCGCAACAGCCCTTACGCTTACGAAAAGGGCCCAATATGGCCCACGATTAGTCAATCACAACGCCGCCCCAGAAATAGCGAGGAAATGCTGCGAGATTTTCCAGAAATAGCGAGCGTTTGGATGCAGGCCGAATTCTACAGGCTTCGTGAGGAGAGTATACCAATCACTCCGTCAGCTATTGTAAACAGTGTATCATTTCTCGCTACAAAAAGTAAGGCTCGTTCGCGTCGTGTGAGACAAAGCATATGGGAAAAGATTAACGCCGCTCGAGAGGAGTACCTTTTCGCGCCACTTAGCGTGGCTCAACAGGGGTGTATAGACGCTATGTACTACGACGAAGACGACTCGTGGGAGTTTCTTGTCGACGTCGGGAAGTTTCTCCCTGTAACCGGGGATTATCCCTTCGTCAACATGCGAGCTGACGACATTGATCATATCCAGAGCAACCGCGTGGTTCGCCACGATTATCGCGTTTATCTCATGGAATTTGCCATGAGTGAGGGATGGGTGGTGAGTACTATTGTTAACATCATTCACAGACAGTTGGATCTGTGAAAAGACAAAACTAACAATTGCCATATTATCGCTGTTATATATTGACGTGCAGGTGGAACGTGGTTTCTATGATCGTTACAACGAGACTGATGCACGTGAGGCATTCAAGCATGCTCGTTTGCCCAACCGGGTCCCTGAGACATGTGTTGAATTTCTTCACGTTGGTGGAACGGATGGTGTTCCGGTCGAGCTCCTATCTCACGCCCTAGGTATGCGCGCTTGGTGGGAACGACCAAATTTGCAAAAAGGATATTGGCGGTGGGGCTGGGGGCTCAACGGGGTGACATACCCATGGGATGAACCACAAGGTGCAGGCCATGGTCAGAAGATAATTCACTGTCTGACACCCCAGCTGTTTGGGCACATTGAGAGGCTTGAACGTAGGTTCTGGTGCTAGAAGGTGATAAGCGGCTTTCCAAAATAAGGCATTATGAGACATGCGAGCTGTACCTTTCTTCAGTGTGTAAAGAGTCGATGCCAATATATACTGTTATTTATTATATGAAAGCTGGTTGATGGTAATAGGTAGTATGCATTTTAGGCTTTGAAGTTATAGAGGGTGAAGCTTTGGTGGGGAATTTTTCATAGGGGGGATGCGCACTGGTGGTGAACAGTGACTCAAGCGATAAACAACCTGACATGGTGGTCTTGTGCCTCACATTCGAAACAGTGAACGCACGTGCGTTTTTAGGTGACACCCCCCTCTGACACGAAGGTAGCATGTGATGTTACTAGACAGGTACAAGTTTTCAAGAACGATGATGAGTTCACAAGATTCTTGAGGTGTCGAGCCTCTCAATAGCATGTATATCAAGGACCACCGCAGCCAAAATTCATTCGTCACCACACTTTCTTCTACCTATGAAAGATGTATCGTGCTCGCTCTGATATGAGGCCACCAATGCGGGCATCCAGCCGTATCAAGGGCTGGGCAAAGGATAAGGCTTTCCACTATTATGGCACCAAAATCCGAGGTGCCTCCCACGCTCCCAGAGTAAATGACGGGCCATCAGCGCTCATAGCGACAGAGGAAGAAGGAAGGGACAACGACACGGGATATGCCACGTGGGCTAGTGGCCTGGACGACGATGGCCAGGAAGAGGCGGAGGAAGAAGGCGCCTCGCATGACGATAGCGATGACCCGGTCGATGAGGAGTACGAGGGTATGCAACTTATTTTATTTCCATAATGAGAGGCAGAGTGTTTCTATGATAACCACAACGTTTTTTCCTCTCTTTGTGTGCACAGGGTCGCAGAGAACGCAGAGGCCAGTTTCTGCAGTTTCTAGCGCTGCTCCAAGGGCCGAGACTGTTGGAGAGGATGGTGTCCCGTTGAGTGCGCGTTCTGGCGGCCAAGGGCCGGTCGTCCCGCCTACCGCAAGTCGTACTCCTACGAGCTACACTGCTGAATACGTCGAGCGCCTTCAGACTGAACTCAGGGACCGTGACATGAAACTCCTGGAACTAACTAAAAATACTCGTTCTTGTGCAAGGCAGGCAGTTGCTCACGGCGACAAGAGTGAGGGACGAAACAAGCGCAAGCACTGTGTTGCAAAATCAACTGCAATGGAACCGGGGATGCACAACGCGCGGGCGTTTCGACACACTCTTTTGGACGACCATCCACGTCACCAATTCTCACCCTGGGTGCAACGTGCTCTGGAGCACGAGTTTCACACAGTGTACGCAGGTGGAGTGCAACCATCAGAGGGCTACACGTCCTGGGCCGGTACTTGCGGCGAGGCAGACCTTGCGATCCCTGCATTAACCACTGGACTACCCGTGAGTTTCATACAAACCATTATGCGCTGCTATTTCGTGTTGACTACATACTAATACTAGCGTGGATTCTCTCCTAATGTACAGGCAAAGATGACGCAGGCTCAGGAGATCTTGCTGCACAAGATGCCTGACGCGCTCATGAGCTTGTGGCCTTTGGATACGCTCGTGGAAAAGGCCCTCGCCATGGCACTTGAATACGAGAGCAAGGCTGACCTGCAGCGACTTCATTTGGTGTGGTCAAACGATCATGATCGCAGTGAGGCCTTCACAGCGCGCATGCAGGTGTACAGGTCAAACCTCTGGACCAGCGCCCGTGGTTACTTCTATGTGCTGAATGGGATGCCTTTCAAGAAGGCTCCGACCTCGCGGATTCTACCCCCACCTGTTCCCGATCCCTCCCTTGTGAAACCCACGACTGTCACTGAGTTCATGGACAAGTTCAAAGCCGGTAAGAAAACCTCTCGTAATGAGCTAATGGTCGTTGTACTCCAGTAATATACGACCCTGTTTTTATATATTTCCCTCTAATGGCAGATTCTGACAGCCACGAGCTCATGACCTGGCACCGAGGCCAAGGCCGCAAGCGCGTGCCGTTCTCGACGGAGGCATTTGACACGGGAGTGTTTGAGACACTAAAAGGGTCGCTAGATTCGCCGCTGGTCGTGAAGGCATATGCAGTGGCCTTCTGGCTTTTCGGGGTGAGTAGTAATCTGAAGTTAATGCTTCGGGGCGAGTCGCCTACCCTAGTTTTATTATAAGTGCTTCCGGGAGTAACCTAACCTGACAAGCGTTCCTTCCCGTTTCCGTTTCAGACTGAGACGCCAATGCTGACGGGGTGCGATTTAAAGCGCAGTGGGCCACAAAACGAGAACACCGTCCGCTGGTATCACTCGCGCGTGAAGGCATGGGCCCGCCAGGCAATTCTCGAACGCAACGAGGAAGAGGGACCCTGGTACAAGCCCCAGCACGAGGCATGGGCATTCAAACGCAGGGCGAAGGTTCTGATTTCAGATGACGGCATTGACCTGGGGAGCATTGTCGCCAATGCAGCACAGGAATGAAAAGCTTTCGGGGGAGGCGGAATAGTTCGGGGGGGGCGAGGAGGGGAGGAAGGGGAGGGGGGGTTTTTGGGGGGGGGTTTTGGGGGGGAGGGGGGGGGGCGGGAGAGTTACGTGGCGCGCAAACCTAGATTGCTCCGCTACCGTATTGGGGGGGTTTTGGGGGGGGGGGTAACAGGCAGGTAGAGCTACGTGGCGCGCAAACCTAGATTGCTCCGCTACCGTATTCCCCCGGATAAAACACCCGGGGGTATTATGATAAATACCGGGAAAAAATGGGGGGGGTCTCCTCAACGGAAAGTCCTACATAATACCCGGGTCTTATTATATGGTACATACTTTTTTAAAGCAGAATCGATGTGTTTCAAAATGTGGTGTGTGACTTCACTTCTTGTTTGTTAAACAGTGCCGCAAAACCGAGTATACGAGGATAACGTGACCGCCCACTGGACTCTGCCACATGGCAACTTCCAGTGGGCTAACTATGGACCCTGATTGGCTGGAAACAGAGCCAGCCATGCATAGCGAGAGTTCATGCAACTCCCGAGGCCGGAATCGCGCACGAAGCTGCATTGTCACTGTACCAGTCAAGACGTGACTGGTTTGGTCACGTCCCTGTCCCTCAAAGGGCTGTCTCACCTCCACCCCGTGGAGCGGTTCCAGTGCACGTTACTTACGAGTGCTCGACAGGCTGTTAGAGCACCTCCGTCCTGCGGGCTAGCGTCTTTGTTTATAGCCATTCCCGCTATGGCTAGTGACACCAATCTGCACTAGCCAAGCATGGCTTCCTCATCCGACTCTAGCAGTACGATAGTTAGGCGGGCGCGTCCCTCTACCTCTCAGTCTCCCGCATCTGCTCGCGCACGGACGTCGCCTCGTCCCGTCTTGCCCCAGCCGTCTCCTCCTGGTAGTGCTTCAACCAGGGATGAACCGAGCAGTAGCTCCGAAGCTCCCCGTCCTCCCCTTCCCCGTGTCGTTGTCCCCACCGTCCCGGAGAGTAAGCGGCCGCAGGGTCAGAAGAAGCGCAACGTGGATGGTGAGACACCATCCCCTCGCCACCGCATGACGAAGAAAGTGCGTCACGCGATCACTGCGAAGGAGAAGCTGCACTGGCTGAAGATGCAAGACTCTCAGCCCGATCTTGGGAATCGCGCCCTGGCGAAGCTCGCGAAGGTCCAGCCCTGCCAGATCCGTTAATGGAAGAAGCTAAGAGAGCGCCTGGAGATTGCTTCTAGCTGCCGACGTCGCCTCGTGGGCGACGGCCGCAAGGCGAAGTACCCGTTCATGGAATGGGCGGTCTACCGCCACTTCTTGAAGCACCGGGCGAAGGGCCTTGCCGTCTCGGTCCGCCTGCTCCAGCAGTGGAGCGCCAAGTACATGAAGCACCGGATGCCGTCCGTCAATTGGCGCGCTTCGTTCTGGTGGGTTTCGCGTTTCCGTCGGCGCTTTCACCTGGCGAGGCGGGTGAAGACGAAGATGGGGCAGAGGTTGGCCGCCGGTGAGTCACTGTTGAATCTGTTTAATTTGCCGGTTGGTTTCTGTCTGTTTATATTGCCGTCGTTTAGTTCTACGACCTACAGCTAGATCAAATGCGTGTCAAACTATGCATATTGTGTTTGTGTAGGCTGCTAGTGGGGTAGCCCATATGGGGTACAACCTAATTAGGGTTAGCTTGTGTACCCAACTCTTGATCAATGCATCCATTCCTGCTGTCAGATTCTAACATGGTTTCAGAGCACTAAGGTCCGTAGGACCGCTTTTTTTTTCGGGCCCACCTACCACTGCGGTTACCGCGCTACCCCACGTACCTGCCTGCCTTGCCTTGCCTTGTGACGTGCTGCACTACGCGAGCCGTCCAGCAGCCCTAGCGCTGCCTCCTGCTGCCCTAGGCCAGCGCGCTGCCCCTAAAGGCCCGTAAGGCCCGCGCGCCGCCCCTACACGCCCTCCAGGCCTGCGCAGCCCGCACCGAGCCGCGCGCAGCCCGTTGCTACCGCGCGCTGCCCCCACTAAGCCCGTGCAGCCCGCACAGAGCCGCGCGCAGCCCGCTGCCGCGCGCAGCCCGCAGCCGCGCGCAGCCCGCTGCAGCCGCGCGCAGCCCGCACCGAGCCGCGCGCAGCCCGCTGCAGCCGCGCGCAGCCCGCACCGAGCCGCGCGCAGCCCGCTGCAGCCGCGCGCAGCCCGTACTGAGCCGCGCGCAGCCCGCTGCAGCCGCGCGCAGCCCGCACCGAGCCGCGCGCAGCCCAGGTCGCCCAGGTCTTTGCCTGCCCTACCTCCCTCGCTTGCGCCGCCCTGCATTCCTTGCGTCGAGGGGCGGCAGCGCGCCGCTCCTCACTCCTCCTCGTTCCCTCCCACAGAGGCTCCCCTGCAGACTCTCCACCTGGACGTGTGGGGCCCAGCCCGCGTCCGTGGACAGGGCCACGAGCGGTACTTCCTGCTGGTTGTTGACGACTACACGCGTTACACCACGGTCTTTCCCCTGCGCAGCAAGGGGGAGGTCCCTGCTGTTTTGATCCCTTGGATCCGCGCTGCCCGTCTCCAGCTCCGCGAGCGGTTCGGGACGGAGTTTCCCGTCCTGCGTCTGCACTCTGACAGAGGTGGTGAGTTCTCCTCCGACCTCTTGGCAGCCTTCTGTGCGGAGCACGGCATCACCCAGTCGTTCACGCTTCCGGACTCTCCGCAGCAGAATGGGGTTGCTGAGCGCCGCATTGGCTTAGTCATGGAGGTCGCTCGTACCTCCATGATCCATGCGGCTGCCCCCCATTTTCTGTGGCCGTTTGCGGTCCGGTACGCCACGCATCAGCTCAACCTCTGGCCCCGTGTCTCCCTGCCGGAGACCTCGCCCACACTGCTGTGGACGGGGAAGGTTGGCGATGCGTCGCGTTTCCGAGTCTGGGGTGCTCGTGCCTTTGTCCGCGATACCACCGCGGACAAGCTCTCCGCCCGTGCAGTTCCCTGTGTCTTCCTTGGCTTTGTCCCTGACGCGCCTGGTTGGCAGTTTTACCACCCCACCTCGCGCCGTGTCTTTGCGTCTCAGGACGTCACGTTCGACGAGTCGGTTCCCTTTTACCGCACTGCCCCTCTCCCTCCCCCGCCGCTCTTCCTCGCTCCAGGTGCTCCCCAGGTCGACCCTCTCCCCGCTCCAGGTCCTGCTCCCTCAGGTGTGTCTCAGGTCGACCCTCCTCCCTTCCCTGCGCCGGTTGAGGTCACTGGTGACTCAGGTCCTGCTGGGGGTGGTCCTGCTCGGGGTGCTACTTCTGGGGGTGCTGAGTCTGGGGGTGCTGAGCCTGGGGGTGCGGAGCCTGGGGGTGCGGAGCTTGAGGGTGTCGAGCCTGGAGGTGCTGAGCCTGAGTGTGAGGGGTCTGGAGGTGCTGGAGCTGGTGGTTCTGGGGCTGCTGAGGGTGCTAGCGCTGGAGGTTCTGGAGCTGCTGGAGGTCCTGGTGCTGGTGGCGCTGGAGCTGCTGAGGGTGCTGGCGCTGAGGGTTCAGAGTCTGCTGTTGCGCGGTCTCCTTGGAGTAGCCGCCTTCGTCCACGTGTGCCACTCACCTCGCAGCAGCTGCACGACTGGTACGGTCGCCGTCAGGGTCGCGCTGCTGGAGCCCGGGGCTCTACTGCTGGAGGTACTTCTGCTGCCGTCCCTGGCGCTAGGAGTGGTGCTGGTACTGTTTCTACTGGAGGTGCTGGAGTCGCTGGTCCCGGAGGTGCTCGTACTGGAGGTACTGGAGCTGCTGGGGCTGGGGGTGCTGCGTCTGGAGGTGCTGCTGCTGGAGACACCGAGGCTGGAGACCTTGGGACTGGAGGTGCTGGTTCTGGGGGTGCTGCTGCTGGAGACGTGGAGGCTGGAGACCCTGGGACTGGAGGTACTGGTTCTGGGGGTGCTGCTGCTGGAGGCACTGGTGTTCGAGACCCTGGGCCTGGAGGTGTCGGTTCTGCTGCTGGAGCTTCTGGAGCTGCTGGAGGTGCTGGAGCTGCTGGGGATACTGAAGCTGCTGGAGCTGCCGGTTCTGGTGCAGCTGCGCCGCCACGACTGTTCTTCGCTCCGCCGTCTCCGTCGTCTCTGCCGCCGCCTGACTCTGTTCTTCGTCAGGTTCTTACTCTCCCGTCGTCTACTGGTCTTCCGTTACAGCCTGGCTCACCGCTGCCTGCTCCTTCTCCTTACACTGAGCAGACGGGTAGTCTTGCTGAGCGTCGTGAGCCTGCGTCGTGTCCTGTCTCGCCTGTTCGTCCTAGTCGTACCGGTCGTCGTGTTCCGCGTCCGCGTTCGCCGCCTGTCCCCACCGCACACCTTGTCGTCCGTCGTCCTTCCTCTGTTCCGCAGTCTGTTTCTCTGCCGTCTCCTCCTGCGTCTTCCTTGCCTCACGTTCCGGACCCTGAGTCTGACCGGTTTCGTGCTGAGCACCCTACTGTCACGCGTCTGCTCGCCACTGTTGTCACTGACCCCTCGTTTGAGTCTGCTGCTGCGACAGCTTTGGTTGCCGAGCTTGTTGACTTTGCGGCTGCCTGTCGTCTAGACTACGCTGCTAGTCTTGTCGCTGAGTCTGAGTCTGTCTGTCCTCCGTCCGTCGGGGGTGAGTGTGCTCTTAGCACGGACGTCCTTGAGGACATGCACGAGGACCTTGAGTGTCTTGCAGCCGCTGCGCCTCATCTCGTGACCATGCTGCTTGCCCCTGAGGGAGACCCGGATGCACTAGACATCCCCACCCCGCGCTCGTACGCTGAGGCGGTCGCGGGTCCCTACTCCTCTCAGTGGCAGGCAGCCATGGATGCAGAGATGGCATCCTGGAAGTCCACTGGCACTTACGTCGACGAGGTTCCCCCTCCTGGGGCGAACATCGTCAGTGGCATGTGAATTTTCAGGGTGAAGCGGCCGCCTGGTTCTCCGCCTGTCTTCAAGGCACGCTACGTTGCTCGAGGCTTCAGTCAGCGAGAGGGGGTTGACTTCTTCCAGACCTTCTCCCCCACCCCGAAGATGACCACTCTTCGGGTACTGCTGCACGTTGCCGCCCAGCGTGACTACGAGCTTCACTCGCTTGACTTCAGCACAGCTTTCTTGCAGGGCAGCCTGCACGAGGAGATCTGGCTGCGCCGCCCACCTGGCTTCACTGGGTCGTTCCCTCCTGGTACCTAGTGGAGCCTCCGCCGGCCAGTCTACGGTCTCCGTCAGGCGCCTCGTGAGTGGCACGACACACTGAGGACTACGCTTGCGGCTCTCGGGTTTGCGCCCTCCACAGCTGACCCGTCACTGTTTCTGCGCACCGACACTTCGCTGCCGCCGTTCTACATCCTCGTGTACGTCGACGACTTGGTCTTTGCCACTGCTGACACTGAGGCTCTCGCCCTGGTGAAGTCCGAGCTGCAGAAGAGACACACGTGCACAGATCTGGGTGAGCTGCGCAACTACCTTGGCTTGCAGATCACCCGGGACAGAGCACGTCGCACCATCACTCTGACTCAGTCACACATGGTGCAGCAGGTCCTTCAGCGCTTCGGCTTCACCTGGTCCTCGGCACAGTCCACTCCTCTGGCTACAGGTCACTCGCTCTCAGCTCCACCTTCGGAAGAGTCCGTAGAGCCGAGTGGTCCTTACCCAGAGCTAGTAGGCTGCCTCATGTACCTGATGACTTGCACTCGTCCTGACCTTGCGTACCCTCTTGGCCTTTTGGCCCGCTACGTGGCTCCTGGTCGGCACCGAAAGGTGCACTGGGATGCTGCGAAGAGGGTACTGCGCTACTTGTGCAGTACATCGGGCATGTGGCTCGTGCTTGGAGGACGGCGAGAGGTGGTCCTCACTGGGCACTCAGACGCGTCTTGGGTTGACGACCAGGCTACACAGCGGTCGTCACAGGGTTACACTTTCAGCCTCGTCTTCTGTTCTCAGCTCCAGTTGTGAGGCTGAGATCTACGCCACCGCCATGGCTGCTCAGGAGCTGCGCTGGCTCACCTACCTGCTGACCGACCTGGGAGAGCGGCCTCGTTCTCCTCCAGTTCTGTACGTTGACAACAAGGCAGCCATTGCCTTGTGTGAGGAGCACAGACTGGAGCACAGAACGAAGCACATCGCTCTGCGTTACTTCCTGGCTCGAGAGTTGCAGCAGCGTGGTCAGCTTCGTCTTGCACACGTGGCCACTCGGGCCAACACTACTGATATATTCACCAAGGCACTTCCGTCTGGTGATCATCAGCGCTTTTGTACCTTGTTGGGCCTTGTGCCTACGTTTCCACACTTGCTGTAGACTTTGCTTGTACTGTGATCTATATATATCTATATACCTGCATGCTTGCTCTTGCTAGGTAGTGATCACTGTACTTTGTTTGTTGCATATATACCTCTGCATGTGGACAGGCCTTGTGGCCCTTTGCTTGTGCTCAGTGTGTGTGGTGACGTTGTGATCCACCCTGAGCTTGTTTTGTTTCTCTTGACTGGTCTTGTGACCCCTTGTTCTCCCCCACTTTGCCTATGGGGGTGTGTCAAACTATGCATATTGTGTTTGTGTAGGCTGCTAGTGGGGTAGCCCATATGGGGTACAACCCAATGTTAGGGTTAGCTTATGTACCCAACTCTTGATCAATGCATCCATTCCTGCTGTCAGATTCTAACAATGTGTGCGGTTGATGTGTATGCAGATTGCAAGGCGAAGGTGGAGGCATTTTGGGAGTTTGTGCGCCAGATGCGCACTTTGTACGACTATCCACTCGACCTCATCGTGAACGCGGACCAAACTCCGCTCTTCTTGGAGATGCCGGCGGAGCGCACCATCGATGTGAAGGGAGCGCGTACGGTTCACGTACGCAGTGCTGGATACGAGAAGGAGCGCGTTACTGTCATGCTGGCAGTAACGGCGGGTGGCCTCAAGCTTCCTCCCTACGTCGTGTTCAAGCGAAAGACAATCCCGAAAGTCCCAATTCCTGCCGGTAAGTGAAGCATGTTTACAGTTGACGGTGTGCGTATGCATGACACGCGTCCTGACCCGTCTACACCCTTGCGTTGTGACTGGCAGGTGTGGTGGTCCGTGCACAAGACAAGGGGTGGATGGACGAATCCCTTGTGCAGGACTGGATCACCCAGGTGCTCGTGCCGTTTCTGAAGCCCCTGCGGGAGACCAACGGCCGCCGCAGGGAGGCCTTGGTGGTGCTTGACTCCTACCGCGGCCACTTGACGGAAGCCGTCGGTCAGACGATGCGGATGTTCAGGTTGTCCCGGGCGGTCATTCCAGGAGGCTGCACACCGCTTGTCCAGCCTCTGGATGTGTCGGTGAACCGCGCATTCAAGTGCGGGGTGCGTGCTCGCTACAGCGCATGGTTCGAAGAAGACGGCATCAACCTTACCACTCGCGCAGGTACGGTGATGCCTTGTTTACCGTAGCATGCAATTACATTTTTATAGACCGCGCACGCTTTGCAGATGCACGGTTCTAATCCCCCTGCCGTACATCGCTTCCCTTCCCACAGGTAACCTGAAGAAGCCGCCTGCGGACTTGGTTCTCCGCTGGATCGTCGAGTCGTGGGAAGCTGTCCCCGAGGAGCTTGTGAAGAAAGCTTTCGTCACATGCGGGATCTCCCCCAAGATCGACGGCACTGAAGACCACCTGATCCTTGCCCACTTGCGGGACAAGGGGGAGATCGAGGTCCTTGACGACGTCAACGACCTCGTTGATGACGAGCTCGTCATCAACCCGTTCTACACCGAGGCTCCCATGCCGCCCGAGGAGCTGCAGGCGGCAGAGGCAGATGACGCCGCAGAGGAGGCGGCAGAGGCAGCGGCGGCGGCGGAAGAGGAGGAGTGGAATGCGCCAGAAGAAGGCGGTGAGGCGGAAGAGAACAACGATGACGATGATGATTGGTGGCTCCCTGGCCGCTATGACGGTGAAGAATGTGAGGAGTGGCATGCAGGGGACGATGAGGAAGAGGAGTAGGCAGCAGTAGGAGAAGCACTATTGAGAAGAAACAGAAGTACCGTAGTACGGTAGGTTATGTTAGTAAAGAGTGCTTCTATGGTCTACTTGCTGTGTGCTGCTCATCAATGGTAGATTGTACCTCTTAACTGTGTGAAATGTGACCTAAAATTGCACTTTTGCCGCACATAACACCCACCCCCCGGGTCTTATATAGGATCACCCCAAAAGGGGGGGTATAGTACCAACGGGGTCAAATATAACACCCCCCCCGCACAAGCTACCCGGGGGTGTACAATTCGGGGTGGGTGTTTTATCCGGGGGAATACGGTATTTCACATCTTCGCAGTTGCCTGGTTTCATGGAGTGCCCAGTACACGGTACGGAGACGCTTGCAATGAGCCGAGAATAAAGTTTGTGTTTAGCACTCCACCATGATGTTTCTGTTATTATGCAAATTGTAGCAATACAAATATGGGAATACAAATAATGCGTGCCACCTCTTGCAAGTCATTTTAGAGGCTATATATTCGCCACGATTTAAGTATTGACATCAGAAATTTAATTGCGCATGTTGGCAAAAGCACTAAAAAAGAGTTTGTAAAGTTTGTTATTCTTTTTGTAACCATGTTTACACCATTTAAAATGTTACCAGCATCGTGGTTACAGACTAACCTAGAAATTACCCAAACAGAGAGGGAGATCATTGAATAACTTAAAGACACCACTTCAATTGATTTATAAGGGCAGGTACAACCCTAATCAGTATTACAATTTATGGCTCACAGTCGATGTAACGGAATAGCAGTAAGGGATACGAAAAGTCTGAGCGCCCAATCAAGAGGGGTTCACACACGAGGTGAGATCGATTTTGAGGCGAATGTGATGTGACTTTGCTGTGCGAACCGAATGTCACCAACACACATTCTTCGCAGCCATGTTCATACGTTCGTGCTGACTTTGTAAAGCACCTCGAGCTTACCTACCCCGTGGTTAGCACGAACTAAGTTCATGGTAACATCGAAGTTAGTTTAGACCCCCCCCTTTTTTTGGGACGTATAGCAGAAGAATCAGTACAGGACAGATTTAGAATCTCGCGTTTGGCAGTCAGATTGATCCTAGTACAACTAGTAGTACTACCAGTAGAACGGCTCAGATTGATCTTAGTACAACTAGTAGTACTACCAGTAGAACGGCTCAGATTGATCCTAGTACAACTAGTAGTACTACCAGTAGAACGGCTAAGTAAAGTTTTTTCTCAAAGTGGAAGAAGCAGTTCCACGCCCTGCAACGCGCACACGCAACGGTTCACGAGCTTGCAATAGCAACGAAAGCTCCACCGTACAGGTCACCCGCGCGTTCGTTCAAGGCGTGCCGCGTGTAGGGCGCTCGAGCAAGACTGTCACGTTCGGGCGTGTGCGGGTTTCGGGGACGGCAAGCAAGCACACGGGCAGCGCGCGCGGGGACCATCGACGGGGCCGCGTTGGGCCGCGGCGATGGGGTGGCGCGGCGGCATCATGATGGCGGCGAGAGTGGCGGTGGTGGCGCTGGTGGTGGCGCGCTGCTGCATCATGCGGCCCCTCGCGGCACGCGCTGCTCCCGTGGTGGACGCTGAGAGTAAGCCGTGTTCTGTGCCATCATACCACTCCGCGACTAGCTTGCACCATCATGTTGAACTCGCTGCTGCTTGCCGTACCATCCCCACCTTAATCCCTCTACCCGCTCCCGCCTCTCCCCTTGGCATGGGATGCTCTATGGCATTGTTGGCATGGGTGGAATCATTCCATGATGGTACGGGTGACATGGATGTCTTTCAGCGGACGCTTTGGAGAATATAGCACACGAATGGAACGAGGTGAACGGTACGAGCACATGGAAGAGGGGCAGGGATTGCGACAGCATGGATGCTGTGGAGTGTGATGGCGATGGGCATGTCATTGCACTGTAAGCATGTCATTGCACTGTAAGCATGTCATTGCACTGTAAGCATGTCATTGCACTGTAAGCATGTCATTGCACTGTAAGCATGTCATTGCACTGTAAGCATGTCATTGCACTGTAAGCATGTCATTGCATTGTAGGCATGTCGTTGCACTGTAGGCATGTCGTTGCACTGTAAGCATGTCATTGCACTGTAAGCATGTCATTGCACTGTAAGCATGTCATTGCACTGTAAGCATGTCATTGCACTGTAAGCATGTCGTTGCACTGTAAGCATGTCATTGCACTGTAAGCATGTCATTGCACTGTAAGCATGTCATTGCACTGTAAGCATGTCATTGCACTGTGAGCATGTCATTGCACTGTGAGCATGTCATTGCACTGTAAGCATGTCATTGCACTGTAAGCATGTCATTGCACTGTAAGCATGTCATTGCACTGTAAGCATGTCATTGCACTGTAAGCATGTCATTGCACTGTAAGCATGTCATTGCACTGTAAGCATGTCATTGCACTGTAAGCATGTCATTGCACTGTAAGCATGTCATTGCACTGTAAGCATGTCATTGCACTGTAAGCATGTCATTGCATTGTAGGCATGTCGTTGCACTGTAGGCATGTCGTTGCACTGTAAGCATGTCGTTGCACTGTAAGCATGTCATTGCACTGTAAGCATGTCATTGCACTGTAAGCATGTCGTTGCACTGTAAGCATGTCATTGCACTGTAAGCATGTCATTGCACTGTAAGCATGTCATTGCACTGTAAGCATGTCATTGCACTGTAAGCATGTCATTGCACTGTAAGCATGTCATTGCACTGTAAGCATGTCATTGCACTGTAAGCATGTCATTGCACTGTAAGCATGTCATTGCACTGTAAGCATGTCATTGCACTGTAAGCATGTCATTGCACTGTAAGCATGTCATTGCACTGTAAGCATGTCATTGCACTGTAAGCATGTCATTGCACTGTAAGCATGTCATTGCATTGTAGGCATGTCGTTGCACTGTAGGCATGTCGTTGCACTGTAGGCATGTCGTTGCACTGTAAGCATGTCATTGCACTGTAAGCATGTCATTGCACTGTAAGCATGTCATTGCACTGTAAGCATGTCGTTGCACTGTAAGCATGTCATTGCACTGTAAGCATGTCATTGCACTGTAAGCATGTCATTGCACTGTAAGCATGTCATTGCACTGTAAGCATGTCATTGCACTGTAAGCATGTCATTGCACTGTAAGCATGTCATTGCACTGTAAGCATGTCATTGCACTGTAAGCATGTCATTGCACTGTAAGCATGTCATTGCACTGTAAGCATGTCATTGCACTGTAAGCATGTCATTGCACTGTAAGCATGTCATTGCACTGTAAGCATGTCATTGCACTGTAAGCATGTCATTGCACTGTAAGCATGTCATTGCACTGTAAGCATGTCATTGCACTGTAAGCATGTCATTGCACTGTAAGCATGTCATTGCACTGTAAGCATGTCATTGCACTGTAAGCATGTCGTTGCACTGTAAGCATGTCATTGCACTGTAAGCATGTCATTGCACTGTAAGCATGTCATTGCACTGTAAGCATGTCATTGCACTGTAAGCATGTCATTGCACTGTAAGCATGTCATTGCACTGTAAGCATGTCATTGCACTGTAAGCATGTCATTGCACTGTAAGCATGTCATTGCACTGTAAGCATGTCATTGCACTGTAAGCATGTCATTGCACTGTAAGCATGTCATTGCACTGTAAGCATGTCATTGCACTGTAAGCATGTCATTGCACTGTAAGCATGTCATTGCACTGTAAGCATGTCGTTGCACTGTAAGCATGTCATTGCACTGTAAGCATGTCATTGCACTGTAAGCATGTCATTGCACTGTAAGCATGTCATTGCACTGTAAGCATGTCATTGCACTGTAAGCATGTCATTGCACTGTAAGCATGTCATTGCACTGTAAGCATGTCATTGCACTGTAAGCATGTCATTGCACTGTAAGCATGTCATTGCACTGTAAGCATGTCATTGCACTGTAAGCATGTCATTGCACTGTAAGCATGTCATTGCACTGTAAGCATGTCATTGCACTGTAAGCATGTCATTGCACTGTAAGCATGTCATTGCACTGTAAGCATGTCATTGCACTGTAAGCATGTCATTGCACTGTAAGCATGTCATTGCACTGTAAGCATGTCATTGCACTGTAAGCATGTCATTGCACTGTAAGCATGTCATTGCTGTACGCCCCAAATTGTTCCCTCACCTCTGTTTCCATTCTCTTCGCATATTTGAGACTGGTATTTCATTCGACTTCAGTCCTCCCTCCCTCCATGCCATCCGTCTCCTCCCACAGCTCCATCAGCGAGTGCACCCTCATCAGCTCCCTGCCCACTGCTCTCCTCGCATTGTCCCATCTCAAGGATCTGTGAGACTCCTGCTATGGCCCTCACTCGTTCCATCCCCATTCCCCCCCACTTTCTCGAATTTCCTTTGCTAACTTCTTGTCCTTGCTTGCACTGACTTGTCCTTGCTTGCACTGACTTGTCCTTGCTTGTTCCTTGTGCTGTCTGTCCACGTCCATCCCATTTCCCTTACCCTTATCGTCCCCTTCCATCCATCCATCCATCCATCCATCCATCCTTCGTCCACCCATGTTTCTTTCTCCTGCCTGCATTGCCTGCAGTGATTTGAAGCTGTGCAAATCTGCAATTCTCAGCAGAGAAGGTTGGGAAAACCTGCCGCAGCTCACTCGCCTGTGAGTGCGCTCACGGTGGGGGGGTTGCAGGTGGGGGAGGAGTGCATGGTAAGCAAATTGCAGTGTGAGAGGGTGAGAGAAAGGGTTTGGGGGTAAGTGAGTGAGCGAGGTGAGAGAATGAGCGCAAGGGATGGAGCAAGATGATGCCGACTCCATCAAGGACAGAGTTTGTTCCTCCACAGGGTCTCCGTCTCGACTCCATGTCTGTCCATCTGGTCCCTCACACCCCATTGCCATGATCTCTGTGCTGTGCTCCCACCTGTACTGCCTGCTGCTCCCCACTACGATCCATCTCCTGCCACTCGTTTCTCTCCTTCAGCCTCTCGTCAACCGACTTCTCTTCCTTTGAGCACCCTCTAATGTTGCTAAGCCCTACGCATGCATGGTGTATGCATGGTGCATTGATGGTGCATGCAGCCATTTGTCAGGCAACCATAAACTCGTATCACTACCAGAGCAGCTCTCCCAGCTGCAGAAGCTGCAGTCTCTGTAAGGCCGGGTGAGGGGCATGTGATGGCATCGGATGGCACGAGATGGCATTGGATGGCATGTGATGGCATGTGATGGCATGTGATGGCATGTGATGGCATGTGATGGCATGTGATGGCATGTGATGGCATGTGATGGCATGACATGGCATGGATTACATGTGATGGCATGGGATGGATGGCATATGATGGCATGAGATGGCATGGGATGGCATGTGATGGCATGACATGGCATGGGATGGCATGTGATGGCATGTGATGGCATGTGATGGCATGTGATGGCATGTGATGGCATGTGATGGCATGTGATGGCATGTGATGGCATGTGATGGCATGACATGGCATGGGATGGAATGTGATGTGTTGTGCATGGCACTGCAGCATGAAAGGGAAATTCCCATGGTCCTTTCTTTTCCCATGTTCGCTCCTCTCATGACTGCTGCTTCTCTCTTGAATGCTCGCATTATCAGGCACTTCTTGTCAAATCATGGATTGTCTGGGGAGCTGCCTGCGTGGATCTTCAGCCTCACAGACTTGACTTCACTGTGCGTCCTGCCTGCCATGCACCATTTGCCATGCAACATTCCCCTTGTCATGCATGTGAAAGCTTAAAGTTGAACCAATGATACAATTAGGTTGGATGAGAAGCTTGAAAGGGAAAGGTTGGGTTGACCACAAGTTGGGTTGGCCTCACTTTGGAAACTGAGGTAACATAAGGTCAAGTGGGTTGGGTTAACCACACTTTGTGGGAAGTGAGGCAACCTAAGGCCAAGTGGATTGCATTTGGGGGCTCCACCACAATTAGGTTGGATTGGCACCCCACAATGCAAGACTACACCCAAAGTTGGGTGTTGTCCCAGTCCAACTGTACACCACAATTGGTGTACAGTCACAAGTGTTGGCATGCTAGAACATACAATTCTAACAATGCACCAAAAGTCGTGCACCAAATGCCATGCAGCATCAGCCATGCAGCATCTGCCATGCCATGCACCACGCTTGATCAAACGTATTTTTTCCACATTATGTGTGCCCCTATCACCTGTTTCTAAACCCAACATCTTTCATTGCACTTCTGATAATCCATTACACCATTCTAGTTCGTTAAAGGACTTTTTTCCTCTTCCGTGTGTCCGCCCAACCCTCTCCATGCGCCAGAAATATCAACAACAACAACTTCTCAGGCTCCATTTCAGAGGCAATAAGCAACCTCAAAAAGCTGCGGAACTTGTAAGTGGTGATGTATACACATGCACTGCAGGCACATGCCCTACTCGTGCTGCATCCGAGAACACGCGTTATGAACCTTCCCACATCCAGCCTCCACCATGCCGCGACTGATCCAGATGCCTCTGGGAGCGAATGCTATCAGGTTCCATCCCCGAGTCAATAGGAGTGCTCACCAACAATACCTTCCCTTCCGGTCTTTCCTCTCCAATGATTCCCCTCCCCTCTCTGCACTTCCCTTCTCCCTGTTTCCGCCCAATCCACTCCATGCACCAGGAATATTGCGCACAACAACTTCGCAGGCTCCATTCCAGAGGCAACTTTTGAGTCGACTAAAAAGTCACCTCGACTCAAAAGTCACCTTGAGTCGACTCAAAATGTTTCCGCCCAATCCACTCCATGCACCAGGAATATTGCGCACAACAACTTCGCAGGCTCCATTCCAGAGGCAACTTTTGAGTCGACTCAAAATGTTTCCGCCCAATCCACTCCATGCACCAGGAATATTGCGCACAACAACTTCGCAGGCTCCATTCCAGAGGCAACTTTTGAGTCGACTCAAAAGTCACCTCGACTCAAAAGTCACCTTGAGTCGACTCAAAATGTTTCCGCCCAATCCACTCCATGCACCAGGAATATTGCGCACAACAACTTCGCAGGCTCCATTCCAGAGGCAACTTTTGAGTCGACTCAAAAGTCACCTCGACTCAAAAGTCACCTTGAGTCGACTCAAAATGTTTCCGCCCAATCCACTCCATGCACCAGGAATATTGCGCACAACAACTTCGCAGGCTCCATTCCAGAGGCAACTTTTGAGTCGACTCAAAAGTCACCTCGACTCAAAAGTCACCTTGAGTCGACTCAAAATGTTTCCGCCCAATCCACTCCATGCACCAGGAATATTGCGCACAACAACTTCGCAGGCTCCATTCCAGAGGCAACTTTTGAGTCGACTCAAAAGTCACCTCGACTCAAAAGTCACCTTGAGTCGACTCAAAATGTTTCCGCCCAATCCACTCCATGCACCAGGAATATTGCGCACAACAACCTCGCAGGCTCCATTCCAGAGGCAATCAGCAGCCTCAAGCAGCTAAGGGAGTTGTGAGTGGTTATGTAGAGACATGTACAGAAGACACATGCACTGCACACACATGCACTGCACACACATGCACTGCACACACATGCACTGCACACGCCATGCACATGCATGTGAGGCCATGTGTTATCAACTTTCCCACACCCAACCTCCACCACTCCTCTCTGCGCCACTCATGATCGCAGATTCCTTGGGGAGCAAATGCTGACAGGGCCCATCCCCGAGTCAATAGGAGCGCTCACCAACCTGGAAGATCTGTGAGGAAAAGCAATGCGCGCTGGAATGAAGTTGGTGCTCCAACCAACCGACGTTAACCCGGTCATTTATTAACTCCGTTGCTCATGTGGCCTTGTTGGATCAAGTTGCTCGAATAGTGCATTCTGAGTCATGCAAGTCATTCTTCTGCCTTGTGCCTCAACTCACCTTACCGGGTCAGCAGCACGGGGAAAGCATTGCAAGCTGTGCGTCTTGAGGAGGAGCCGTGCCCGCAGTCCTTTCCTAAAAGTCCCTTGTGGCTTTTCATTGGCTCTTGTATGTAGGCAGTTTATGCTGCTCGTGTTGCTCGTGTTCTCGTGCCTCTTTGTTGCTCGTGGAGTGGAGCTTCTATATTGCCGTGACGTGGCTCGTTTTGACTCCAGTACTTCTTCTTTTGTGGTGATTTAGATGCACCACATCCACCACTGTCGGTATTCAGACATTTCTTAGTGAGCTGCACGCGTGTAGTAGGCTTAAAGCCAGGATCTCAAGTACGCAAATTGGCCTTCAATTGCAAAACACTTGCAGCTTTCGTTACCCTATTTGTGTAGGCGAATTGATTGGTTGGTTAGGAAGTTGAATGTGCGACACACCCACTTTTTTGCCCCTGAAGCAAATGCAAAACATTTTGCTGGTGCATGAGATTGTTTGGGGGTGACGAGAAATTGCAGGTGTTGGAGCTTCGTCACCAAACCAGATTCCGTGCCTCCCTGGCTCTGATTCGAACTTGAGATTTGTCTTTAGTTCGCACCCCTCGCTTCACCCCTCGTCAGACTAACCACCTCGTTCACCAATCACAGCCAAGCCCCCATCACCAACTGCAAAACAAATTATCTACATGAGATCCTGGGTTTAAACAAAAGAAACAACAGCGGTGCACCACACCACATCCACCACTGTCGATAGCTGCCACACATGCTGCACCTCATCTTCAGTTTGTATTCCATCCCATGCCATCCCATGCCATCCCATGCCATCCCATGCCATCCCATGCCATCCCATGCCATCCCATGCCATGCCATGCCATCCCACCACATGGCAGGCATGCATGTTGCAACAGCCTGAGTGGCACCATTCCTGCCTCCATAGGCAACCTCACCGCACTCACCAGCCTGTGCGGCTGTTCTCCCTCCATCCCCCTCTCTCCCGTTATTCCTTCTCCCACCTCTCTCCCGTTATTCCTTCTCCCACCTCTCTCCCGTTATTCCTTCTCCCACCTCTCTCCCGTTATTCCTTCTCCCACCTCTCTCCCGTTATTCCTTCACCCACCTCTCTCCCGTCCTCCCTCAATCAACCCCCCTCTCCTCCATTCTTCCTAGGTTTCTAGCTTCCTTTCTCTCCGTTATCAGCAGGAATTCATCGTAACAGTGTATGCCTTTCAGTCAGGTGTAGAAAAGTTTCATGGCAAGTTACATGGTGATCCAAGCACTACCATGTGGCACGAGAATGCTTGGATCTTAGCATCACTAAGTGAAAACAAACTCCGCATTTCTCCCTTCCTTCCTCCATTTTAGCGTACCCGTTCCACTACTCCTCATATGCCTCTCCTTCCCCACTCCGTCCCTCCCCTCGCCTCCCTTCCCCTCCCCGCCCTCCCTTCCCCTCTCCACCTTCCCCCATCCGCCCTCTTCCCATCCTCTCCATGCTCCAGGGCATTCATCTACACCGGTCTCTCAGGCTCCATTCCAGAGGCAATCAGCAGCCTCGATCAGCTACAGGAATTGTGAGTGGTGATGGGGAGTTGTACCTCTTGTTGTACCTTGTGTGATCCCATCCCATCCCATCTCATCTGATACCATCCCATCCCATCCTATCCCATCCATGCAATGCCATGCCATGCCATGCCATGCCATATCTTGACATGCCATCCCATCCCATCCATCTCCTCAGCATTACCCTTTTCATTCTATCAATCAAGATTTCCCTCCCTGCCTTCCAACTCCAACGCCTCTCCACCTTCCCCTCTCCACCCGTCCCCTCACCGCCCTTCCCCTCTCTGTGTTGCCCCACCCTCATCATTTTCCAGAAAACTCAACCTCAACAATCTCTCAGGCTCTATTCCAGATGCAATAAGCGGCCTCAAGCAGCTAAGGGAGTTGTGAGTGGTGATGGGGTAGGCATGCAAGGTGCTGTGGGATGATCAGGTGTGGTAGACTGATAAATCCCCTCACTGAGCAATTGAGTGGAGGGTGAGAGGCCGAGAGAGGGCATGGGTGAGTCTGTGTTGTGTGAATGAAAGTGTGAGTGAGTGAGTGGGTGAGGGGATGAGAGGGATGGGTGATTGAGGGAAGATGAGTCAGCGAGCAAGTGGTGGCATCCCTATGGGCTAATGGCCTGCCCGTACATTCTATCGTGTTACACGAGAATGCTTGAGAATAAATAGTAACATAGCACTACTGTGTTACATGAGAATGCTTTGGATAAAAACAAAGGCAGGTCTGCACATTTCATCATTTCCCTCTCTGCCTTCCACCTCCTATGTCTCCCCTTTCCCTCGCCGCCCTTACCCTCCCCCCAACCACCCTCATCTTGCTCCAGGATACTCAGAGACAACAATCTCTCAGGCTCCATTCCAGAGGCTATCAGCGGGCTCAAGCAGCTACAAAACATGTGAGTGGTGATGGGGAAGGCATGCAAGGTGCTGTGGGATGATCAGATGTGGTGGAATGATAGGTCCCCCTCAGTGAACAAGTGAGTGGGAGAGTGAGAGGCCGAGAGAGGGCGGGCAAGTCAGTGACGTGTGGGTGAAAGTGTGAGTGAGTGAGTGGGCGAGTGAGTGAGTGGGTGGGAGAGGGTTTGAGAGGGTGAGTGATTACGTGGGGGAAGTTAATCATGAGTGACTGGGTGACGCGTGCATGAGTGAGCGAGGGGAGGCATCCCTATGGGCTAGTGGCCTGAACGTCCGTCCCATCTCATCCCATCCCATACCATCCCATACCATACCATATTATACCATCCCATTCCACCCATCCCATCCCAACCCATCCCATCGCACCCCATCCCATCCCATCCCATCCCATCCCATCCCATCCCATCCCATCCCATCCCATCCCATCCCATCCCATCCCATCCCATCCCATCCCATCCCGTCCCGTCCCATGCCATGCCATGCCATGCCATGCCATGCCATCCCGTCCCGTCCCATTCCATTCCATTCCATTCCATTCCATCCCATCCCGTCCCGTCCCGTCCCATCCCATCCCATCCCATCCCATGCCATCTCATCCCATGCCATGCCATCCAATCCGATCCCCTCCCTCCCCTCTCCTCCCCTCTCGTCCCATCCCCTCTCCCCCCCTCTCATCCCATCCCCTCCCCTCCCCTCCCATCCCATGTCATCCCATGTCATCCCATGTTATCCCATGTCATGCCATGGCAGGAATCTCCTGAAAAACAGCCTGAGTGGCACCATTCCCACCTCCATAGGCGACCTCACCGCACTCACCATCCTGTGTGCCCATTTTCCCTCCACTCCCCCATCCCCCCATTTCTCCATGCCTTATGTCCATCCTCCTCCTCTGTCAAGCATTGGGGTTTGAGAGGGTGGGTGGGTTGAGTATCGGGACTAGAGGGAGAGGAGACGAAGGAAATGAATAGGAGAATGTGGAGGGTGAAAATAAGGCAGCAGAACTCACTCTCCTACCAGGAACCATCTCTGCCTTCCTCTCCTTCTCTACTCTCCTCTTCTCCTCTTCCCTCCTCTTCTCCTCTTCTCTTCTCCTCTTTTCCCTTCCCCCTTCTTTTATTCTGCTCTTCGAATCCTCTCCTCGTCACCTCTTCACCTCTTCTTCCCTCCTTCCCTTCTTGTCCGTTCATCCACCCGTCTGTCTTCAGGCAACTCAACTACAATCGCCTTGCGGGGACAATACCTGCTGCAATCACCAAGCTAACTAATCTCAAATCCCTGTCAGTGTTAACTCCAAAGCTGTTGTCTCTGAATGGTGGTATCTTTCAGTAATCTTTAAGAAAACCTTGGCGTGTTGCCGTCTGAGTTGACACCTAGGCATGTCTGTTGAGTCACCTCTGTTGAGGAGGCACTCCAACCACCTGCAGTCACCACCTGCAGTCACCACCTGCAGTCACCACCTGCAGTCACCACCTGCAGTCACCACCTGCAGTCACCACCTGCAGTCACCACCTGCAGTCACCACCTGCAGTCACCACCTGCAGTCACCACCTGCAGTCACCACCTGCAGTCACCACCTGCAGTCACCACCTGCAGTCACCACCTGCAGTCACCACCTGCAGTCACCACCTGCAGTCACCACCTGCAGTCACCACCTGCAGTCACCACCTGCAGTCACCACCTGCAGTCACCACCTGCAGTCACCACCTGCAGTCACCACCTGCAGTCACCACCTGCAGTCACCACCTGCAGTCACCACCTGCACTCACCGCCTGAAGAACCCACACGTCTCTTCCGTTCTCCATGCCGGCGGCCGAATCTTCAAGAAGATCAACCTCGTTAGCGTTTTCCAATGAATGCCCGTTCACTCGTTTCCTCCCATTCCCCCTCCGCCGCGACACCACCTACTCTCCCCCCACGTGTCAACCATTGTTCTTGTAAAGCCTCCTTTCTCATACCTTGATCCGTTTGAATTGAACGAGTTTGCATAATTCCTCCTAATTTTCGTGTCCACGCTGACGAAAGTATAGGGATATATGCATTTCCACTGGTCCCACACAGCGTTGACATACGAAAATAGGATTCGACAACTCGAGTTCTAGCCCACACCGCGTAGCCCTTAATATCTATCCCATTCAACACGCACCTGCTCCTTTTTCCTCGTCACTCCCCTTTCCCTTCACTCCCTCTTTCCCATCACTTATTTTCCTCTCCTCTCCTCTTCTCTTCCCACCTCTCCCCCTCCCACCTTCCCATGGCATCACAGCCGCCTTGACAACAACCAGCTTACAGGAGAGCTGCCCTCCTTCCACCACATGCCCTATCTCACTTCGGAATACAGTCTGTCTGTGCACCACAATTACCTCACAGCCACAGCAGACCCTCTCCCTTTCGATGCTACTGGCCTAGACGAACCTTCAGATTACCACAGCTTGTGTCTGTTCCACCACAACTGCCTTGCAAACAACTCCGTCTTGTGCCGCTTTCAGCAGAAACAGAAGCGCACCAGTGAGTGCCGGGCGTTCTGTGGGGCGCAGCCATTCACCCCGCCGTGCAGCGGCCATGGCGTGTGCTCCTTCGAGCCGGACCCCTCTTACAACATGACTGCCTGTGATGATTATGAGGATGACGATAAGCCGTCGCCACCCTACTGTGAACCTGAGAGCTATTGCGTCTGTGATGAGGGGTACACGCCAGGGCCGAAGGCTGGCACGTGCATCTCTCATGGTATGCCTGCTGCTCCCTCACGGTATGCCTGCTGCTGAATGAGATCACTAGCTGATGCCTGCTTTCATCTCTTGTTACTTTCATTTCTTGCCTGTTTTTTGTGATAAACTGTCCATGCCATCCTCCCTGCGCACACCAGTCCACTCCCTGTGGCAGTCCCTCTGCTCCTGCTCCACCAATTCCCGCCTTCTCTGCACACATCACCGCTTTTCATCCCTCCGCTCTCCTTCTCCACCCTGCCGGCACCAATCCCCTCCACTCTCTCTTTCCGCACCCCACCCTCTGAACCACCAGGTGCTGCAGTCATGGGGGTGGCGCTGTCTGCTCTGCAGACGCCTCAAAACCTGCTGCTACTGCTGCTGCTTCCACTCGCGGTGCTGCTGCTGCTGGCCTTCTCACTGCCGCAGTTGCTGAGGCGCCTCAAGAATCGACCCCACACTCGCTACTTCTTTTCAAAGAGAGCCCTTGCTGCCCGGGAAGCTGCCATGGGTGTGGAAATTACTCGCTAGCGCCGCACTTGTAACGCGGGAATGATACAGCATTGTAGCAAGATGTGCACCTTAAAATCTGCGCATGATATCATAATGCGCAGTGTTGTTCTTGTGTACTCTAGATTTATCCTATCCTATTTGTCTGTCCACAAATTTCATCTCATCCTATTTGACTGTCCCACAAACTTCTTTCCAACATTTGCGCTTGCATGCTGTATATTATGTTGGTATGTTTTCCCCAGTATGATGAGATTCCTACCTCTATTATTTCTTCCTTTATTATGGAAGTACGTCTTTAGTCAAAGTCTTCAACCACAGTTTATACTAGACACCTTTTCTTGACCAAAGGGACTAACACGGAGAAGTTTGATGAAATACAGACTCAACCCCATGTCTGGCGTTTCACTGTAACGCGTTTCTTCAATTCTCACGCCTTCCCCCAGCTCACCACCACCAACCACACTGGTCAGCCCCGGTCTTCAGATTCTTCGGGGGGGCTTTGATTCAAAGAAGGCCGACACAGCTGTGCGGTTCAGAGAGTTTTGCCGATACATAAAACGTTTCTGTTCGTTAGCAGGGGGAACAATAGGTGAGAAGCCAACCCACAATCCCTCCGCATAGTACGTTCTCGGCATATTTCCAAGCTGGTTGTTCTCGCACATCCCTCCATCACACCCGCATCCCTTGCGTGCTTCGTGAGACTCCCGTGACAGACGAAGACAGACGGAAAATTGTTGCACGATATTAGGTTTTCGCGTTAGATTCGCCATTATAGCAGCTGAATCCGTACACGAGAAATTTAGAATCTCGCGTTGGCAGTCACATGGATCCTAGTAGTACTACTACCAGTAGAAAGACTTAGTAGAAGTAGTATTGTTTTTCTAAAGTGGAAGAAGCTCAAACCCACGCCCTGCAACGCGCACACGCAACGGCTCACGAGCACGCAACAGCAACGAAAGCTCCACCGTACAGGTCACGCGTGCGTTCGGGCAAGGCGTGCCGCGTCCAGGGCGTTCGGGCAAGACCGTCACGTTCGGGCGTATGCGGGTTTCGGGGACGGCAACCGAGCACACGGGCAGCGCGCGCGGTGAGAGTCGATGGGGACGCGCCGCGGCGTTATGATGGCGGCGAGAGCGGCGGTGGTGGTGCTGGTGGTGGCGCGCTGCTGCATGCCCCTCCGAATCGCACGCGCTGCTCCCGTGGTGGACGCCGAGAGTAAGCCGTTAAGCTGAGAGTAAGCCGTGCTGCACGCTATTTATTCCCTCCACATGCTCCTTTTGACAGCCAGATGCCCGAGTAAGCGGCCCTGCCATGTGCCATACCACCCCAGGACCATCGTAACCCTATTCAGCATGCAACATGAGATCCGTTCCAGCAGCTAACCATCACTGCAGGCTGTAGCTGTCCCTCCTGCCATCCCGTCCCCTTCTCAATCATCCCTTTACCCTCTCCCTGTTCCACTTGCCTCTCCACTTTTGTGAAATGTAATGTCCCCAACATATTCTGCATTGCCGGGATGATATGGCACGCACGAATGGCGTGAACGAATGGCAGTGGAGGATTTGGTGAATATAGCACGCGAATGGGACAAGGTGAACGGTACGAGCACATGGATGAGGGGCGGGGATTATGACAGCATGGACGCTGTGGAGTGTGATGACGATGGGCATGTCATTGCACTGTAAGCATGTCATTGCACTGTAAGCATGTCATAGCACGGTAAGCATGTCATTGCACTGTAAGCATGTCATTGCACTGTAAGCATGTCATTGCACTGTAAGCATGTCATTGCACTGTAAGCATGTCATTGCACTGTAAGCATGTCATTGCACTGTAAGCATGTCATTGCACTGTAAGCATGTCATTGCACTGTAAGCATGTCATTGCACTGTAAGCATGTCATTGCACTGTAAGCATGTCATTGCACTGTAAGCATGTCATTGCACTGTAAGCATGTCATTGCACTGTAAGCATGTCATTGCACTGTAAGCATGTCATTGCACTGTAAGCATGTCATTGCACTGTAAGCATGTCATTGCACTGTAAGCATGTCATTGCACTGTAAGCATGTCATTGCACTGTAAGCATGTCATTGCACTGTAAGCATGTCATTGCACTGTAAGCATGTCATTGCACTGTAAGCATGTCATTGCACTGTAAGCATGTCATTGCACTGTAAGCATGTCATTGCACTGTAAGCATGTCATTGCACTGTAAGCATGTCATTGCACTGTAAGCATGTCATTGCACTGTAAGCATGTCATTGCACTGTAAGCATGTTATTGCACTGTAAGCATGTCATTGCACTGTAAGCATGTCATTGCACTGTAAGCATGTCATTGCACTGTAAGCATGTCATTGCACTGTAAGCATGTCATTGCACTGTAAGCATGTCATTGCACTGTAAGCATGTCATTGCACTGTAAGCATGTCATTGCACTGTAAGCATGTCATTGCACTGTAAGCATGTCATTGCACTGTAAGCATGTCATTGCACTGTAAGCATGTCATTGCACTGTAAGCATGTCATTGCACTGTAAGCATGTCATTGCACTGTAAGCATGTCATTGCACTGTAAGCATGTCATTGCACTGTAAGCATGTCATTGCACTGTAAGCATGTCATTGCACTGTAAGCATGTCATTGCACTGTAAGCATGTCATTGCACTGTAAGCATGTCATTGCACTGTGAGCATGTCATTGCACTGTGAGCATGTCATTGCACTGTAAGAATGTCATTGCACTGTAAGAATGTCATTGCACTGTAAGCATGTCATTGCACTGTAAGCATGTCATTGCACTGTAAGCATGTCATTGCACTGTAAGCATGTCATTGCACTGTAAGCATGTCATTGCACTGTAAGCATGTCATTGCACTGTAAGCATGTCATTGCACTGTAAGCATGTCATTGCACTGTAAGCATGTCATTGCACTGTAAGCATGTTATTGCACTGTAAGCATGTCATTGCACTGTAAGCATGTTATTGCACTGTAAGCATGTCATTGCACTGTAAGCATGTCATTGCACTGTAAGCATGTCATTGCACTGTAAGCATGTCATTGCACTGTAAGCATGTCATTGCACTGTAAGCATGTCATTGCACTGTAAGCATGTCATTGCACTGTAAGCATGTCATTGCACTGTAAGCATGTCATTGCACTGTAAGCATGTCATTGCACTGTAAGAATGTCATTGCACTGTAAGAATGTCATTGCACTGTAAGCATGTCATTGCACTGTAAGCATGTCATTGCACTGTAAGCATGTCATTGCACTGTAAGCATGTCATTGCACTGTAAGCATGTCATTGCACTGTAAGCATGTCATTGCACTGTAAGCATGTCATTGCACTGTAAGCATGTCATTGCACTGTAAGAATGTCATTGCACTGTAAGCATGTCATTGCACTGTGAGCATGTCATTGCACTGTAAGAATGTCATTGCACTGTAAGAATGTCATTGCACTGTAAGCATGTCATTGCACTGTAAGCATGTCATTGCACTGTAAGCATGTCATTGCACTGTGAGCATGTCATTGCACTGTGAGCATGTCATTGCACTGTAAGAATGTCATTGCACTGTAAGAATGTCATTGCACTGTAAGCATGTCATTGCACTGTAAGCATGTCATTGCACTGTAAGCATGTCATTGCACTGTAAGCATGTCATTGCACTGTAAGCATGTCATTGCACTGTAAGCATGTCATTGCACTGTGAGCATGTCATTGCACTGTGAGCATGTCATTGCACTGTAAGCATGTCATTGCACTGTAAGCATGTCATTGCACTGTAAGCATGTCATTGCACTGTAAGCATGTCATTGCACTGTAAGCATGTCATTGCACTGTAAGCATGTCATTGCACTGTGAGCATGTCATTGCACTGTGAGCATGTCATTGCACTGTAAGAATGTCATTGCACTGTAAGAATGTCATTGCACTGTAAGCATGTCATTGCACTGTAAGCATGTCATTGCACTGTAAGCATGTCATTGCACTGTAAGCATGTCATTGCACTGTAAGCATGTCATTGCACTGTAAGCATGTCATTGCACTGTAAGCATGTCATTGCACTGTAAGCATGTCATTGCACTGTAAGAATGTCATTGCACTGTAAGCATGTCATTGCACTGTGAGCATGTCATTGCACTGTAAGAATGTCATTGCACTGTAAGCATGCCATTGCACTGTAAGCATGTCATTGCACTGTAAGCATGTCATTGCACTGTAAGCATGTCATTGCACTGTAAGCATGTCATTGCACTGTAAGCATGTCATTGCACTGTAAGCATGTCATTGCACTGTAAGCATGTCATTGCACTGTAAGCATGTCATTGCACTGTAAGCATGTCATTGCACTGTGAGCATGTCATTGCACTGTGAGCATGTCATTGCACTGTGAGCATGTCATTGCACTGTGAGCATGTCATTGCACTGTAAGCATGTCATTGCACTGTAAGCATGTCATTGCACTGTAAGCATGTCATTGCACTGTAAGCATGTCATTGCACTGTAAGCATGTCATTGCACTGTAAGCATGTCATTGCACTGTAAGCATGTCATTGCACTGTAAGAATGTCATTGCACTGTAAGCATGTCATTGCACTGTAAGCATGTCATTGCACTGTAAGCATGTCATTGCACTGTAAGCATGTCATTGCACTGTAAGCATGTCATTGCACTGTAAGCATGTCATTGCACTGTAAGCATGTCATTGCACTGTAAGCATGCCATTGCACTGTAAGCATGTCATTGCACTGTAAGCATGTCATTGCACTGTAAGCATGTCATTGCACTGTAAGCATGTCATTGCACTGTAAGCATGTCATTGCACTGTAAGCATGTCATTGCACTGTAAGCATGTCATTGCACTGTAAGCATGTCATTGCACTGTAAGCATGTCATTGCACTGTAAGCATGTTATTGCACTGTAAGCATGTCATTGCACTGTAAGCATGTCATTGCACTGTAAGCATGTCATTGCACTGTAAGCATGTCATTGCACTGTAAGCATGTCATTGCACTGTAAGCATGTCATTGCACTGTAAGCATGTCATTGCACTGTAAGCATGTCATTGCACTGTAAGCATGTCATTGCACTGTAAGCATGTCATTGCACTGTAAGCATGTCATTGCACTGTAAGCATGTCATTGCACTGTAAGCATGTCATTGCACTGTAAGCATGTCATTGCACTGTAAGCATGTCATTGCACTGTAAGCATGTCATTGCACTGTAAGCATGTCATTGCACTGTAAGCATGTCATTGCACTGTAAGCATGTCATTGCACTGTAAGCATGTCATTGCACTGTAAGCATGTCATTGCACTGTGAGCATGTCATTGCACTGTGAGCATGTCATTGCACTGTAAGAATGTCATTGCACTGTAAGAATGTCATTGCACTGTAAGCATGTCATTGCACTGTAAGCATGTCATTGCACTGTAAGCATGTCATTGCACTGTAAGCATGTCATTGCACTGTAAGCATGTCATTGCACTGTAAGCATGTCATTGCACTGTAAGCATGTCATTGCACTGTAAGCATGTCATTGCACTGTAAGCATGTCATTGCACTGTAAGCATGTCATTGCACTGTAAGCATGTCATTGCACTGTAAGCATGTTATTGCACTGTAAGCATGTCATTGCACTGTAAGCATGTCATTGCACTGTAAGCATGTCATTGCACTGTAAGCATGTCATTGCACTGTAAGCATGTCATTGCACTGTAAGCATGTCATTGCACTGTAAGCATGTCATTGCACTGTAAGCATGTCATTGCACTGTAAGCATGTCATTGCACTGTAAGCATGTCATTGCACTGTAAGAATGTCATTGCACTGTAAGAATGTCATTGCACTGTAAGCATGTCATTGCACTGTAAGCATGTCATTGCACTGTAAGCATGTCATTGCACTGTAAGCATGTCATTGCACTGTAAGCATGTCATTGCACTGTAAGCATGTCATTGCACTGTAAGCATGTCATTGCACTGTAAGCATGTCATTGCACTGTAAGAATGTCATTGCACTGTAAGCATGTCATTGCACTG
The DNA here is from genome assembly GCA_947470075.1 of Closterium sp. Yama58-4. Classification (NCBI taxonomy): domain Eukaryota; kingdom Viridiplantae; phylum Streptophyta; class Zygnematophyceae; order Desmidiales; family Closteriaceae; genus Closterium; species Closterium sp. Yama58-4. The sequence goes on from CANIUD010000210.1 coordinate 141,555, forward strand.
TGAGCATGTCATTGCACTGTAAGAATGTCATTGCACTGTAAGAATGTCATTGCACTGTAAGCATGTCATTGCACTGTAAGCATGTCATTGCACTGTAAGCATGTCATTGCACTGTGAGCATGTCATTGCACTGTGAGCATGTCATTGCACTGTAAGAATGTCATTGCACTGTAAGAATGTCATTGCACTGTAAGCATGTCATTGCACTGTAAGCATGTCATTGCACTGTAAGCATGTCATTGCACTGTAAGCATGTCATTGCACTGTAAGCATGTCATTGCACTGTAAGCATGTCATTGCACTGTGAGCATGTCATTGCACTGTGAGCATGTCATTGCACTGTGAGCATGTCATTGCACTGTAAGCATGTCATTGCACTGTAAGCATGTCATTGCACTGTAAGCATGTCATTGCACTGTAAGCATGTCATTGCACTGTAAGCATGTCATTGCACTGTGAGCATGTCATTGCACTGTGAGCATGTCATTGCACTGTGAGCATGTCATTGCACTGTAAGAATGTCATTGCACTGTAAGAATGTCATTGCACTGTAAGCATGTCATTGCACTGTAAGCATGTCATTGCACTGTAAGCATGTCATTGCACTGTAAGCATGTCATTGCACTGTAAGCATGTCATTGCACTGTAAGCATGTCATTGCACTGTAAGCATGTCATTGCACTGTAAGCATGTCATTGCACTGTAAGAATGTCATTGCACTGTAAGCATGTCATTGCACTGTGAGCATGTCATTGCACTGTAAGAATGTCATTGCACTGTAAGCATGCCATTGCACTGTAAGCATGTCATTGCACTGTAAGCATGTCATTGCACTGTAAGCATGTCATTGCACTGTAAGCATGTCATTGCACTGTAAGCATGTCATTGCACTGTAAGCATGTCATTGCACTGTAAGCATGTCATTGCACTGTAAGCATGTCATTGCACTGTAAGCATGTCATTGCACTGTGAGCATGTCATTGCACTGTGAGCATGTCATTGCACTGTGAGCATGTCATTGCACTGTAAGAATGTCATTGCACTGTAAGCATGTCATTGCACTGTAAGCATGTCATTGCACTGTAAGCATGTCATTGCACTGTAAGCATGTCATTGCACTGTAAGCATGTCATTGCACTGTAAGCATGTCATTGCACTGTAAGAATGTCATTGCACTGTAAGAATGTCATTGCACTGTAAGCATGTCATTGCACTGTAAGCATGTCATTGCACTGTAAGCATGTCATTGCACTGTAAGCATGTCATTGCACTGTAAGCATGTCATTGCACTGTAAGCATGTCATTGCACTGTAAGCATGCCATTGCACTGTAAGCATGTCATTGCACTGTAAGCATGTCATTGCACTGTAAGCATGTCATTGCACTGTAAGCATGTCATTGCACTGTAAGCATGTCATTGCACTGTAAGCATGTCATTGCACTGTAAGCATGTCATTGCACTGTAAGCATGTCATTGCACTGTAAGCATGTCATTGCACTGTAAGCATGTCATTGCACTGTAAGCATGTAAGCATGTCATTGCACTGTAAGCATGTCATTGCACTGTGAGCATGTCATTGCACTGTGAGCATGTCATTGCACTGTAAGAATGTCATTGCACTGTAAGAATGTCATTGCACTGTAAGCATGTCATTGCACTGTAAGCATGTCATTGCACTGTAAGCATGTCATTGCACTGTGAGCATGTCATTGCACTGTGAGCATGTCATTGCACTGTAAGAATGTCATTGCACTGTAAGAATGTCATTGCACTGTAAGCATGTCATTGCACTGTAAGCATGTCATTGCACTGTAAGCATGTCATTGCACTGTAAGCATGTCATTGCACTGTAAGCATGTCATTGCACTGTAAGCATGTCATTGCACTGTGAGCATGTCATTGCACTGTGAGCATGTCATTGCACTGTAAGCATGTCATTGCACTGTAAGCATGTCATTGCACTGTAAGCATGTCATTGCACTGTAAGCATGTCATTGCACTGTAAGCATGTCATTGCACTGTAAGCATGTCATTGCACTGTGAGCATGTCATTGCACTGTGAGCATGTCATTGCACTGTGAGCATGTCATTGCACTGTAAGAATGTCATTGCACTGTAAGAATGTCATTGCACTGTAAGCATGTCATTGCACTGTAAGCATGTCATTGCACTGTAAGCATGTCATTGCACTGTAAGCATGTCATTGCACTGTAAGCATGTCATTGCACTGTAAGCATGTCATTGCACTGTAAGCATGTCATTGCACTGTAAGCATGTCATTGCACTGTAAGAATGTCATTGCACTGTAAGCATGTCATTGCACTGTGAGCATGTCATTGCACTGTAAGAATGTCATTGCACTGTAAGAATGTCATTGCACTGTAAGCATGTCATTGCACTGTAAGCATGTCATTGCACTGTAAGCATGTCATTGCACTGTGAGCATGTCATTGCACTGTGAGCATGTCATTGCACTGTAAGAATGTCATTGCACTGTAAGAATGTCATTGCACTGTAAGCATGTCATTGCACTGTAAGCATGTCATTGCACTGTAAGCATGTCATTGCACTGTAAGCATGTCATTGCACTGTAAGCATGTCATTGCACTGTAAGCATGTCATTGCACTGTGAGCATGTCATTGCACTGTGAGCATGTCATTGCACTGTAAGCATGTCATTGCACTGTAAGCATGTCATTGCACTGTAAGCATGTCATTGCACTGTAAGCATGTCATTGCACTGTAAGCATGTCATTGCACTGTGAGCATGTCATTGCACTGTGAGCATGTCATTGCACTGTGAGCATGTCATTGCACTGTGAGCATGTCATTGCACTGTAAGAATGTCATTGCACTGTAAGAATGTCATTGCACTGTAAGCATGTCATTGCACTGTAAGCATGTCATTGCACTGTAAGCATGTCATTGCACTGTAAGCATGTCATTGCACTGTAAGCATGTCATTGCACTGTAAGCATGTCATTGCACTGTAAGCATGTCATTGCACTGTAAGCATGTCATTGCACTGTAAGAATGTCATTGCACTGTGAGCATGTCATTGCACTGTGAGCATGTCATTGCACTGTGAGCATGTCATTGCACTGTGAGCATGTCATTGCACTGTGAGCATGTCATTGCACTGTGAGCATGTCATTGCACTGTAAGAATGTCATTGCACTGTAAGAATGTCATTGCACTGTAAGCATGTCATTGCACTGTAAGCATGTCATTGCACTGTAAGCATGTCATTGCACTGTAAGCATGTCATTGCACTGTAAGCATGTCATTGCACTGTAAGCATGTCATTGCACTGTAAGCATGTCATTGCACTGTAAGCATGTCATTGCACTGTGAGCATGTCATTGCACTGTGAGCATGTCATTGCACTGTGAGCATGTCATTGCACTGTGAGCATGTCATTGCACTGTAAGAATGTCATTGCACTGTAAGAATGTCATTGCACTGTAAGCATGTCATTGCACTGTAAGCATGTCATTGCACTGTAAGCATGTCATTGCACTGTAAGCATGTCATTGCACTGTAAGCATGTCATTGCACTGTAAGCATGTCATTGCACTGTAAGCATGTCATTGCACTGTAAGCATGTCATTGCACTGTGAGCATGTCATTGCACTGTGAGCATGTCATTGCACTGTGAGCATGTCATTGCACTGTAAGAATGTCATTGCACTGTAAGAATGTCATTGCACTGTAAGCATGTCATTGCACTGTAAGCATGTCATTGCACTGTAAGCATGTCATTGCACTGTAAGCATGTCATTGCACTGTAAGCATGTCATTGCACTGTAAGCATGTCATTGCACTGTAAGCATGTCATTGCACTGTAAGCATGTCATTGCACTGTAAGAATGTCATTGCACTGTAAGCATGTCATTGCACTGTGAGCATGTCATTGCACTGTAAGAATGTCATTGCACTGTAAGAATGTCATTGCACTGTAAGCATGTCATTGCACTGTAAGCATGTCATTGCACTGTAAGCATGTCATTGCACTGTGAGCATGTCATTGCACTGTGAGCATGTCATTGCACTGTAAGAATGTCATTGCACTGTAAGAATGTCATTGCACTGTAAGCATGTCATTGCACTGTAAGCATGTCATTGCACTGTAAGCATGTCATTGCACTGTAAGCATGTCATTGCACTGTAAGCATGTCATTGCACTGTAAGCATGTCATTGCACTGTGAGCATGTCATTGCACTGTGAGCATGTCATTGCACTGTAAGCATGTCATTGCACTGTAAGCATGTCATTGCACTGTAAGCATGTCATTGCACTGTAAGCATGTCATTGCACTGTAAGCATGTCATTGCACTGTGAGCATGTCATTGCACTGTGAGCATGTCATTGCACTGTGAGCATGTCATTGCACTGTGAGCATGTCATTGCACTGTAAGAATGTCATTGCACTGTAAGAATGTCATTGCACTGTAAGCATGTCATTGCACTGTAAGCATGTCATTGCACTGTAAGCATGTCATTGCACTGTAAGCATGTCATTGCACTGTAAGCATGTCATTGCACTGTAAGCATGTCATTGCACTGTAAGCATGTCATTGCACTGTAAGCATGTCATTGCACTGTAAGAATGTCATTGCACTGTGAGCATGTCATTGCACTGTGAGCATGTCATTGCACTGTAAGAATGTCATTGCACTGTAAGAATGTCATTGCACTGTAAGCATGTCATTGCACTGTAAGCATGTCATTGCACTGTAAGCATGTCATTGCACTGTAAGCATGTCATTGCACTGTAAGCATGTCATTGCACTGTAAGCATGTCATTGCACTGTAAGCATGTCATTGCACTGTAAGCATGTCATTGCACTGTAAGCATGTCATTGCACTGTAAGCATGTCATTGCACTGTAAGCATGTCATTGCACTGTAAGCATGTCATTGCACTGTAAGCATGTCATTGCACTGTAAGCATGTCATTGCACTGTAAGCATGTCATTGCACTGTAAGCATGTCATTGCACTGTAAGCATGTCATTGCACTGTAAGCATGTCATTGCACTGTAAGCATGTCATTGCACTGTAAGCATGTCATTGCACTGTAAGCATGTCATTGCACTGTAAGCATGTCATTGCACTGTAAGCATGTCATTGCACTGTAAGCATGTCATTGCACTGTAAGCATGTCATTGCACTGTAAGCATGTCATTGCACTGTAAGCATGTCATTGCACTGTAAGCATGTCATTGCACTGTAAGCATGTCATTGCACTGTAAGCATGTCATTGCACTGTGAGCATGTCATTGCACTGTGAGCATGTCATTGCACTGTAAGCATGTCATTGCACTGTAAGCATGTCATTGCACTGTAAGCATGTCATTGCACTGTAAGCATGTCATTGCACTGTAAGCATGTCATTGCACTGTAAGCATGTCATTGCACTGTGAGCATGTCATTGCACTGTGAGCATGTCATTGCACTGTGAGCATGTCATTGCACTGTAAGAATGTCATTGCACTGTAAGAATGTCATTGCACTGTAAGCATGTCATTGCACTGTAAGCATGTCATTGCACTGTAAGCATGTCATTGCACTGTAAGCATGTCATTGCACTGTAAGCATGTCATTGCACTGTAAGCATGTCATTGCACTGTAAGCATGTCATTGCACTGTAAGAATGTCATTGCACTGTGAGCATGTCATTGCACTGTGAGCATGTCATTGCACTGTAAGAATGTCATTGCACTGTAAGAATGTCATTGCACTGTAAGCATGTCATTGCACTGTAAGCATGTCATTGCACTGTAAGCATGTCATTGCACTGTAAGCATGTCATTGCACTGTAAGCATGTCATTGCACTGTAAGCATGTCATTGCACTGTGAGCATGTCATTGCACTGTGAGCATGTCATTGCACTGTAAGCATGTCATTGCACTGTAAGCATGTCATTGCACTGTAAGCATGTCATTGCACTGTAAGCATGTCATTGCACTGTAAGCATGTCATTGCACTGTGAGCATGTCATTGCACTGTGAGCATGTCATTGCACTGTGAGCATGTCATTGCACTGTGAGCATGTCATTGCACTGTGAGCATGTCATTGCACTGTAAGCATGTCATTGCACTGTAAGCATGTCATTGCACTGTAAGCATGTCATTGCACTGTAAGCATGTCATTGCACTGTAAGCATGTCATTGCACTGTAAGCATGTCATTGCACTGTAAGCATGTCATTGCACTGTAAGAATGTCATTGCACTGTAAGCATGTCATTGCACTGTGAGCATGTCATTGCACTGTAAGAATGTCATTGCACTGTAAGAATGTCATTGCACTGTAAGCATGTCATTGCACTGTAAGCATGTCATTGCACTGTAAGCATGTCATTGCACTGTAAGCATGTCATTGCACTGTAAGCATGTCATTGCACTGTAAGCATGTCATTGCACTGTGAGCATGTCATTGCACTGTGAGCATGTCATTGCACTGTAAGCATGTCATTGCACTGTAAGCATGTCATTGCACTGTAAGCATGTCATTGCACTGTAAGCATGTCATTGCACTGTAAGCATGTCATTGCACTGTGAGCATGTCATTGCACTGTGAGCATGTCATTGCACTGTGAGCATGTCATTGCACTGTGAGCATGTCATTGCACTGTAAGAATGTCATTGCACTGTAAGAATGTCATTGCACTGTAAGCATGTCATTGCACTGTAAGCATGTCATTGCACTGTAAGCATGTCATTGCACTGTAAGCATGTCATTGCACTGTAAGCATGTCATTGCACTGTAAGCATGTCATTGCACTGTAAGAATGTCATTGCACTGTAAGCATGTCATTGCACTGTGAGCATGTCATTGCACTGTAAGAATGTCATTGCACTGTAAGAATGTCATTGCACTGTAAGCATGTCATTGCACTGTAAGCATGTCATTGCACTGTAAGCATGTCATTGCACTGTAAGCATGTCATTGCACTGTAAGCATGTCATTGCACTGTAAGCATGTCATTGCACTGTGAGCATGTCATTGCACTGTGAGCATGTCATTGCACTGTAAGCATGTCATTGCACTGTAAGCATGTCATTGCACTGTAAGCATGTCATTGCACTGTAAGCATGTCATTGCACTGTAAGCATGTCATTGCACTGTGAGCATGTCATTGCACTGTGAGCATGTCATTGCACTGTGAGCATGTCATTGCACTGTGAGCATGTCATTGCACTGTAAGAATGTCATTGCACTGTAAGAATGTCATTGCACTGTAAGCATGTCATTGCACTGTAAGCATGTCATTGCACTGTAAGCATGTCATTGCACTGTAAGCATGTCATTGCACTGTAAGCATGTCATTGCACTGTAAGCATGTCATTGCACTGTAAGCATGTCATTGCACTGTAAGCATGTCATTGCACTGTAAGAATGTCATTGCACTGTGAGCATGTCATTGCACTGTGAGCATGTCATTGCACTGTAAGAATGTCATTGCACTGTAAGAATGTCATTGCACTGTAAGCATGTCATTGCACTGTAAGCATGTCATTGCACTGTAAGCATGTCATTGCACTGTAAGCATGTCATTGCACTGTAAGCATGTCATTGCACTGTAAGCATGTCATTGCACTGTAAGCATGTCATTGCACTGTAAGCATGTCATTGCACTGTAAGCATGTCATTGCACTGTAAGCATGTCATTGCACTGTAAGCATGTCATTGCACTGTAAGCATGTCATTGCACTGTAAGCATGTCATTGCACTGTAAGCATGTCATTGCACTGTAAGCATGTCATTGCACTGTAAGCATGTCATTGCACTGTAAGCATGTCATTGCACTGTAAGCATGTCATTGCACTGTAAGCATGTCATTGCACTGTAAGCATGTCATTGCACTGTAAGCATGTCATTGCACTGTAAGCATGTCATTGCACTGTAAGCATGTCATTGCACTGTAAGCATGTCATTGCACTGTAAGCATGTCATTGCACTGTAAGCATGTCATTGCACTGTAAGCATGTCATTGCACTGTAAGCATGTCATTGCACTGTAAGCATGTCATTGCACTGTAAGCATGTCATTGCACTGTGAGCATGTCATTGCACTGTGAGCATGTCATTGCACTGTAAGCATGTCATTGCACTGTAAGCATGTCATTGCACTGTAAGCATGTCATTGCACTGTAAGCATGTCATTGCACTGTAAGCATGTCATTGCACTGTAAGCATGTCATTGCACTGTGAGCATGTCATTGCACTGTGAGCATGTCATTGCACTGTGAGCATGTCATTGCACTGTAAGAATGTCATTGCACTGTAAGAATGTCATTGCACTGTAAGCATGTCATTGCACTGTAAGCATGTCATTGCACTGTAAGCATGTCATTGCACTGTAAGCATGTCATTGCACTGTAAGCATGTCATTGCACTGTAAGCATGTCATTGCACTGTAAGCATGTCATTGCACTGTA